>RJWM01000492.1:0-213653 GCA_004363535.1 Dasyprocta punctata | reverse complement strand
TCTGGAATCTTGATTATTATATGTCTGGGTGTAGGCCTGTTTTGGTCAAGTTTAGCTGAAGTTCTGTATGCTTCAGTTATCTGAAAGTCTCTTCCTGTTCCCATGCTTGGGAAGTTTTCTGAAATTATTTCTGCAAATAGTCTTTTAATTTCATTTGTATTGACCCCTGCTTTTTCACTCACACCTTTTATTCGTAAGTTATATTTCCTTGGGTTGTCTTGCAGCCGTAGCACTGCCTCTTCCAGATTTCAAATTATCTTGAGAAGGTCCCTCCTTTCTTTTTCCCAAGTTTTCATTCTTTCTTCCAGATACGAAAGTCTATCCTTAGTTTCCTTCAAGTGGTTCTGCCAACTTTATTGGATTCTTTGATGTCCTGGTAATGTCTCTGAATCTGATTAATGCATTCTAATTTTTTATTAGTTTCATTCTCAATTTCCTTTGATTTTTCATCCTCCACCTTTCCTGCTATGTTTCCTTTAGAGGCGTTTAGCGATTCCCCGATTATGAGTTTCATTTCAATTCTCAGTTGGGTTAACAGTGCCGCTTTAATTTCTTTCATAGCTTCGTGGAGTTGTCTCCCCACTTCTGTTGTCAACTCCTCTGAGAGTTTAATTTTTGGACTCCCGACCATTTCAGCATTAGAATGGGTTCTGCTTGTATTGGAGTCTGGAGAGCGCCCTCTGCCTTTCCGTCTTGGCATTTTCCTGGGCTCGCCAGTGAGGCCATGTTGGTCCACTGCTTCTCCTGAGCCTGTTTCTGCTCTGCGAATGTCTACTGCGGTGCGTGAGAGGATGGGGCCGCTGTCTGGTTAACCGTACAGGGCCGTCCGCCAAACCTCCTCTATCACCCCCAGGGCATCAGCGCTGTTTCCACCACAGCCTTCCGGGAATCGTGCCTAATTAGGTGCAGTTCCGGACTCAAGATGGCTGTCCCTCGCTCTCCCTCGGGGGTGGGGGGGTGGGGGCCGCTGGGTTCACTCACTCGCCCGCTCGCGACCACCTCGCTCCACGGTCGACCGTCGTCTCTGCCGTCACGCCACACCACAGCAAATCCACCGGCAGCTCCCCTGCGCATCAAGAGCACCAGGATCGTACCTTCTCAGCTTGGGTCGCAGCGCTGATTGGATTCCGCTCCAGACAGAGGTGCTTCTGGTCTCTGCTTTTATTTCATTCTTTTACTCTTTCCATGGGTCCAGTTTTCGTTTTAGATTCTTCTTGGGTCCAGAGGACCCATCTCCCTCTTTTTTCCTTCTCTCTGTTATTATATTAGTTTATATTCCAGCATTTTGATGGTATATTCAGGGAGCCTCCCTGTCACAGTGTCATCTGGGCAGCCATCTTGGAGGAAGTCTCTATTGTGGTTGTTTATCAAGATGAGATAACACCTTTTTGTGACTTGCTTTTTCCCCAGCATATAATAGACATCCCTCCAGGTCAATGTATACAGATTGTACTTACTATTTTAAATATAGTCACACAGTATGGGTTTGTCATAATGTATTTAACCAGGCCCCATTATTAATAATTTTAGATCTCCCATGGTGTGTTACCAAAATAATCTTTAAGTAAATATTCTTAAATCTTGAGCCATGATTTCTTGCATTCTAAAAACTATGAATGTCATTATATATATAAACAAATATATATATATATAAAATGTATGTGCCCAGTCTATAAATTAGGAAAACAAATGAATGTGTATTCATAGCTAAGCTAAAAACAACAACAACAAAAACCCAGAACATTATAATTGTCTCTAAAGCCCAATATACCATTAGCATATAACATACCCTTCCTTCAAAGGTAACCATTACCCTGAGTTTTATCATTTCTATTTTTCTTTATACTTTTACTACATATAAATGTATTTTTCAAAATCGTCTGCCTTGCATGTTTGTGAACAAATTGATCAATGAAGCCGTATCACATGCATACCTCTGTGACTTGCTCTTTTTGCTGTGTATTATTTTGTGAGACTTATCCATGCTGTATAACTATAGTTTGATAATTTTTGTTTATGTATAGTAGTGACTCACTTTATGAATATACAGCAAGTATTTATCTTTTCTGCTGTTGGTGGACATTTGTTTCCATTTTCATGGCTGACATTAAAAAATGTTCTTTTGTGCATACCTATTGGATTGTTCTTATTTTCTTGTGCATATGTGCAAGAGATTCTGTTAGTTATATACCCCAGAATGCAGTCACTAAGTCGTAAGATATGTAATAATTTTTTCTAAGTCTTTATCCCAAATTAGACTGCCACCAGAAGTGTGTAAGAATTCCTGTTGTTATACATCTTCATTGAAAGTGTGGAAGAATACCTATCATTGCAGATCTTCACCAAAAGTGTTTGATTTTAACTTGTTAAACTAGGTACAAAGTTGTGTGGAAGGCTTTGGAAAGTGCTTTAGCCAGGGAGCTATTGACTGAGTAGATCTGATCTGATCATCTGGTGGGGGATTCCAGAAATCTGCATTTTAGTAAATCCCTGGTTGATTCGATGCTCGACCGATTCCAGAACCACAAAATTAGCCTGACCTCTAACACCATTCACAATGAACCTTTCCAGATTCTCTTGGTGCCCACATTGACACCATCATCCCATTTTGGATTTTTTTCCCCCTACAGAGTTCTTTGCAATTTCATTCCTCCTCCTTTCCCACTCCTCCAGCTGACATAAAGCTCTGAGTCAGGTCCTTATGACATTATGCTGAGATTAGAAATGACATCAAAAGAGGTTAGTTACACAGGTTCTGGAGTAAGTCTGGGCTCAAAAACTACTCTAACATTTGCTAGCAGCGAGTTATGGCTGCTTCCCCTGTGAAATGAGACTGGTGATAAAGAGTACCTATCACACGGAACACACAGATTAAAAGAGTTGATAGAGAGAAAGACCTTCAAACAGTGCCAGGTACAAGTGCCAGGAAATGTTGTCTATCATTGTTGCAGTCAGTATCTCTGCTACCATTGCTAATCCAACAGCCTCCCAGAGGAGACTGGGGAATCTGAAAGGAAGAGGGGATCACAGACAAGCTCTCTTCTGTGTAAATTCTTCTTGCACCAGAGTATTAATGCCATCTTTTACCAGCACCATTTCATCATACTCTCCACTGTTCCAGAATGTGCATTGGCCCCTCTTGCCTGTTTTGGAGGGGATAACCCATTAAATGGTCATGGAAACATCACTTGTACGAAGCATTCATTTCATTTGGAAGAAGCAGTTTTGCTTTTTCTTCTCTCGCAAATATAGCTGTTTTACTTCACCATTTTATGGTAACTGTATTAGTGAAGATTCTGGGTCAGTTGCCTCAGTAGAGGTCAACTAACAGTGTTTCAAAGAAGGTAGAAGTTCATTTCTGCCTCAGAAGCAAACTGCTAGGCAGCCTGGAAGGACGAGTGGCTGTGTTTCATGAAGTCAGGACCTTAGTACTTCCCATGTTGCTGCTGCATCATCCTCTAGAACTGAATCAGTGATTTATTTTTCCCTAAATGGCCAGATAGTAAATATCTTAGGCTTTTGTTGTAATACGATTTCTGTGCAACTACTCAGTTCTGCTGTTAGAGCACAGAAGTGGCCATGTGCAATAAAACCTTATTATGAACATTGAAATTTCAATTTTATATCACTTTCATGAGTCACAAAATATTCTTCTTTTTATTTTTTGAACCATTTATATATAGAGAAGCCATTCTTAATCCTGCAGGCATGTAAAACCAGGTGGTGGTCTACATTTGGTGGGCAGAGTGGTGGTAAATAATCTTTGTAGGTCAGAATGTGACCCATGAATCCATAGTTAACTGACCCCTCTTGTAGGGTCATGTTCTGATTTGCAGGATCAAAGATTGTTTAACATCGCTCTACCCACAAGCGATCTCCAAAGAAATGGAGAAAGACAAATGAATGACAATCATTTCCCTTTAAATAGAAAGAGTTGGCATTTAGCTGCATTACTTCTGTTCACATTCCATTGGACAACACAAGGTCACGTGGCCAAATCAAGTTGTAAGAGAACATGAAATACAGATTCTAGGTAGTTTTACGCATGGCTGAAACTCCAGAGGTTCTACTGCTGAAGAGGGCAAAAGGATCTTGGGATATTAAGCTTGGGCAGTCAACAATCTCTACTGCACTAGAGGATCGTTATCTGAAATTACTTTCTAAACTTGGGGCCCTTTGAGATTTGTCTTTTTATTATTAACAAAAATGGAATCTATGTTGCCTATTATAAAACAAATCTGCTTTTCTCTCCCCAAGACATACATGCTTGTTGCAGAACAGGAAAGATTTCCTGTCACCCAGTGGACAAATACCACTACAGAATATAGTCACTGGTGTCAAGACACTTGGCGAAATGCCACTGAACACTAAAAGGGGATGTCAGAATTAAATTCAGATGCAAAGTTACCTATTACCTTTGGTTTTTATTTTCCACTTAGAATTTATTTTAAAATGTTGATATATGTAAACCTTAATGTCACCCAACATTCTTTATCTAGATCTTAATATTGAGACTCATTACCTCATTTCTGCTTCCAGATTTTCAGCTCTTGTGGCAAGAAGCAAGTGTGAAGGACAGAGGTGGGTACTCACTGAATCTTTTTCTGATGAGGCACATTAATGCTTTTTAGGTAGATAGAGCCCCACCTGTCAGCTTTTAATATGAGAAAAAACAAAATCCTATTTTTAGATAGGCACATCACTGCTCTGGAAAAACTGAGGTCCTATAGGTAAGGGAAAAGATAGATCAGATATTGGATGGACAAGTAGCTGTATCTACCAATTCAGATTCAATTGCTGAGCTCAAAACAGATTTCTTACATACCCACTACGAACAGGGCACTGAACTGAGCCCTAGAGAGATGAAAGAAGAATAATATAAATGACTTGCTATAAGGAATCTGTAGTCTAGGAGACAAGACCACTTAGCACATCCATGATTACCATTATCATGATAGTAAAAGTGGATGGAAAGGATGGAAAGAGTTCAGAACAAGGAGTGCCTTCCAGAGGTGAGAAAAGAGCTCAGAGAAGTGTCACCCCAAACACTGGAAGGAGAATGATCCACCTTCCTTCCCAACAATAGAATCTGCATGCATGAATGAGATATGAAGATGTGAGAATGGTTGTATCAAATCTGTGGGATTATGCACTTACATGTGTGTCTTTATGCATTGTATCGTGTGCGTGCTCTCATCAACACTCAGGCTCTACTACAGTCTTCCTTTCAAGACTCTGTATCTTACTACCTGCATCTGTATTATGAATACTTACGTATCTTGAAGCAAGCACTTCTCCCCCACCCAGACAAGAACCATTTTCACAGGTCCTACCTTATCAATAAATACCATGTGCATCTATGAAAATATTTATGAACTATATATGCTCATTCTCTCATTTGGTGCTCACCTGGTCAGAAGTAAAATTAAATGTGTTTGGGGGGTATGGAGAAATATATACAAGAAAGCCCCCTTTTGGTTTCTCAAATTAACATGGGGTGATTATTGCTATATAGCATTATGGTATTTCTTTTTTGTTTAATCTGAAAGTTGCCTGTGTTTATGTATTGGATTTATGTATTATCCCCCCAAAAAGCATTAAAAGCAAGAAATGGAAGGTTTACAGAGCATATAAACACTGAAAGATGACAGGTTTTTGCAGCAGTTGGAAGCTGGGGAATAGATAATTACATCATTGTCTCTCATTTTGTTCCCACATGGACTTGCTTAAATGTCATCTCACACTGCAAGTCCTCACTCTTTCCTTCCTGAGAAGCCTTATTCAACCTGTGCTCAGACATCATAATAGCAGCGCCTCAGCCCAGAGTGCTGGGCCCCTGGGGAATTCATATTCAGGCATCACCGATCGTTGACCTGGCTATTGTTTGTGATACTTACTGGTAAAGTTTCTTAATCAATACAACATCAGCCCAAGGAGCTCCTGGGAATGGAAGGCGGCAGCAGCGTACTTAATCTTGGAGCCAGCTTGTGCTCTCTGCTCTGCTGCTAAACTGGGTAGTTGGCCTACTTGATGTGGCATCATTGCTGCTGGGGTCAGATGTGAGCGGTTCGGCAAGTGCTGATGAATGGCTGTTGGTGGTGAAGTGCCTCGCCCGCCCACCCAGAGACATTTAATAATGATAGACCATAACTGCACTTGCACAAAAATCTGTGTCGCTTGTTTGTGAATCTTCTGGGCTGGAGGTGTAGAAGGAATGGCATGACGGGAGAAAGCTTGAGAGTGGTGGGGTTTTTGGTTTAAACAAAGAAAAGACGAGAGAAAAACTAGGGGCATGTTGCAGTAAATAAAGTTTGCTTTTCCTTTTGAGAAGGCAGCTGCTATATGCAGATTCCAGGATTTCACATTGTCCTTTTTCCTTCTTCCTACTCTTTGCTTTAGCAAGAATTCCAGGTAATATGGAAAAGATAAATGGGAGATTATTTTAATTTTATTGAGATGAACCATTAATAATATCGTCATCCTTAGGGAGACTAATTATTCAGAAAGTTAAGCATGGATTCAACAGTGCAATATCTACTAATACAAAGGAGAGATTAATATCTAAATAATTATTGAGCATGGTATTGAGACCTCATCCACTATTGTTTAGAATATAACACTATGAAGCCTGAATAATTCTAAAAATGGCACTCGGCAAGAGATGTCAGGGCATTATTTATCTAGCCATTTCTTCTTCAGTACAATCCTTTTTTTAGTAATCAGACAAAGAAAAATAAAGATTCTTGGCATGACCTAAATATTCTGTCTGTTATAAATGAAAGCAGGTCTCTCTGTAAATAAATAGACCATGGAACAGTGTCAAGAATGTAATCAAAAGTGTAAATGTTGGGTCCAGACAGATTGTACATAGCATTAGAGGGCTTCATTAAATATTTGATTACATAAAAATTATCTAACAAGAAGGAGAGAGTGATGACTGGATTTTCAGAGGCGTGGTTAGCTTACCAAAGCTTTGGATTCTGCCTGTAGGGAAACACTATAGAAAACTGATTTTTTAAGCAGAGCCCCTAATCAATTCATTTCTGTATCCCAGGACCTAGCCAGAGTCTCATGCAAAGTAGGTCCTCTATAACATACATGAAATGCATGAAATAAACTAGACGATGAAATAAAGTGGAAGTTGTTTAGGGCTATACCTTCTGGGAGTGAGAGAATTAATACTCTTCCAATTCTGCAGGATTATATTCTTCCTTCTTCCCACTATTAAGGATTATGCTACACTAATGATCTTAGACTAATGATGCCTGGTCTAAATGCTGCTAGATAATTTTTTTCAAATATTTAAGGTAGAAATCAACTCACTTTTTGATTGTACATTTCACGAACAAATAAAGCTTTTTCGGTTTCCATGATCAGTGTGATTTATGCTCTCCAAACTACTGGGTAGTCAGGGCAGGGTGGGTGTGGAAGACACCTAATTTAGCCCAAATTGCTACATTCAGTCCCACTCAACTGACAATTTCAATACACAAGTTAGATATAGCTGATTTCTTGATTTTTTTTCTCCTCTCTTTCTGTGCCTTTCCAGTACAGCTGTGTGTCAGGAAAGGAGAGTCCATGTTATCTTCTCAGAGGGAAGAAGATAAGGAGAGAAGAAGATAAGGAGGAAAGAAGAGGCCCTTCAGAGAATGACAGGCTGCTGTCATTGTACTGTCCTCTAGTTCCTGACAAATGGATATTTTGTGTCCTCTAATCTTCTGGCATCCAGTGTGGGTTTCTGTAGTTGATGAACTCCTGGTCTTTCTCCTGGCTCCCTCTGGGTCTGGTGAGTTGACCGCACCTTGATTCTTGCAGGTGTCTGCATGCTGTTCCCATGTATTCCCAGCCAGGGAGCTTGCTCTAGAGCTTGTGCTTTTAGGACTCCTGCCCGCACTGTGGGGATCCTTTAGATAGGATCCTGGCTCCTGCCACAAGCTCTCTTGTGGCTCAGGAGAGCTGTGTGGGGCTCTTCCACTCCCCCTTCCCCTGGCATGTGCTTTCTTTGCTTGGTTTTGTAGCAACTGGTTGCTATGAAGGTATCCTGTGAAGGGTCTATTCCCAGGTCTCACACAAGAAGCCAAGAAAACTCCCTCTGCTTTTGGCATCCCTAGGCCTACCTAACACACTTCTCCCCTCTAGGGCTTCAGCGCAGAGTGAGGGACGCAGAAAGTACATAGCTCACACTCTTACTTCCATCCTATCTCCCACTAAGCCCTCAAGCCCCGGAAGATGAGGACTATTTGTTCCTCTTTCCAGGCATAGGACTTCTCCTTTGTTACATTTCTTCCTCCAGCCCAGGTTACCATCTCCAATTTATCCTTAAGTCTGCAACAGTGAAACTGGTTCAGAGCACAATTTAAAGAAGGGAAGAATCAATGATAAACGTAGTAGTTTTATAAATATTCTATTCCTCATGCTTACTTTGTTTCTCTCCTCCATCCAGTTTAGTATGTTTTGGTTACACCTTGGTAACACCCAGATAAATCAGTGTGGGAACCTGAGTCTCAGGCTCCTTTTAAGGTTCAGCATCATATGAGGTGTAATGGCTTGAGTCATGATCCTCCTTCCCAGAAGATCTGATCACATCCTGGAAGCTGTGTATGTGACTTTACATGGGAAAAGATCTTTGCAGATATAATAAAGTTAAGGATCTCAAACTGAGATGTTCTGGATTATTCAGGTAGACAGGAAAGAGAAGATGTGAATCACAAGAGAAGTACACAAGAAATTGAAGGCAAAGATTGCAGCCAAGAAGTGCCAATACTCACAAGAAGTTGGAACAGGCAAGGAACCCATTTCCTGTACAGTTTCTGGAGGAAATGAGGGTGCTATTTTTGTCTTGGTTTCCAACTGCCAGCATCCAAAACTGCGTGAGAATAAGTTTTGTTGTCTTAAGTCACTCAGTTTATGGTAATTCGGTACAGCAGCCTAGGGAAATCGTACAGGAAGTGAAGTCAGGTTGATTTCCCCTGCCATAATCCTTTGATTATCACTTCATGAGTGTATTTTTTTCCTTCTGACTGGCTTTTGTGCAAAATTTTTTCAGTTACCTGCATGAGCTAGTGTGTTTACCTTTTCTCAGAAATATGTGATTTAATTTTATGAACATTAATCGAGCACTTACCAGGTGTGCTAGGAGACAAAGACAGATAAGATACAGTCTTTTCCCTCCAAGAAATTTTGTACAAAGGCCTATTAGTGTAAATAAATAGTGGTGTGTTTTGGTTTACTCTGGAATTGGGATTCCAAAAAGGCCTCTTTCCTGATCCAGCAGAATAATTTCTGTACAAATTTGGACTGAGAAATTTCAGTGGTTTTTATGCCAGCTCAGTGTTCAATCTTTCTTCACAGGATTGTCAAATTATTCCATTTTCTGACACCAACGCCCCAGAATAACAATAATAAGGACAAATATCTCCGGATAATAAGATAACCTGGGAATTAAAGCATGTAGTAGCATTCATTTTGCAGTGATTAGGCTGTGTTGGCTGGGCCAGCTTGGATAACAAGTACTAATCAATGTACACAAATGCAGATTAGAGTGATTCCTGGGCTATTCATGGGAACCTTTTGAGATCGCTGCGATCATTAACTTCAAACACAGGTTTGGCCTCCTCAGCCACAACTTTAATTTATCTAGGGCACTGTAAAAGCTGGGTTTCAAAGGTGAGTTACATCCTGTTGGAGTTTTAGGGTGGCCGTGGGATCATAGGGCATTGGGGGAATGGGTCCTGAGTACTATATATTAACAACAAGAAGAAAAGCAAAAAACCAAGAACTGGAAGTGTGCCGGTGTTATTAAAGCTGGCAGGAAGTTAAGCACCTAAGGCTGTGTCCTTGGTCCGACCTGCCTATTCCAGCCCCTGAGAGAGAAAGCATGGGTTTGGCATTCAGCGTGTCTGGTTTTACACCAGTGCTCTGACATTGACTACCACACAACTTGGGACAGTGATCTCTGTGCTTCTGTTTCTTCCCTGGGAAAATCGAGACACTAATGTGACTTTTCAAGCTTTTTAAGAATTAGAATTAGCATTTATAAAAAGCTTTGCACAGTGCCTAGCACTGAGTTGTCAGTTAATGAATGAAAATTGTGACTCCCCTTTGCATTCATATCTCTGCTTTAAAGTGAAGCCAGAGGGCATGGGAAGGGTCAAAAGGTCATGTTCAAGGACCCAGAGCTTAGGGACCAGTGGTGGGTTGCCATGAACAGAGGGGAGAGGGAAGGGCCTGTTACCTGGTGGGGGTGGGGGGTGGGCAGAGTGTTTGGTCCAGAGATAGGTTTAGTCCAGGTTCTGCGCTGACCTGCTGAGTGATCAGGAGAAGTTATATAAACCTCATTGTCTCCACCAGTAAAATGTGGGAATTGAAATAAATATGTTCTGAACCACTTGTCTGGAAACTAATACTTGTCCAGGACCAAGTTTTCACTGGTGTACATCTAACTAAAACCAAAAGAAAAAGCTCGCTATGAGCAGTTTCTCATCACACTAAACTGACTCCATTCAAAGGATTTCCCTTTAATCTGACTTAAGTGTGTTCTGACTTTTTGGTGTTATAAAGTAGTTTTCCTTTATCTGCAGGAGATGTGTTCCAAGATCCCTAGTAGATCCCTGAAACCACAGATAATATGGAACCCTACATGTACTATGTTTAAATCCATGGTAACATTTAATTTATAAATTAGGCACTGTAACATGTTGATAACAAGAGCAAATAATAAAATACAACTATTACAGCCATATACTATAATAGACACTATCTAAAATGTATAAATTATTAATAGAATTTTCTATTAAAATGTTTTCAGGTGAGATAGTCTGCCAAAACTAAAACTGCATAAAGTGAAACCATGAATAACGGAGGAGTGCTATAGTGCTCTCTTGTAAGAAATGATGGAATTTGAAGAAAGGAGTGAAAGAATGTGTGTGTCACAAAAAGGCCACAGACCTGGGAGAGTCAGAAAGAGAGACAGAGAGAGACCCTGAGATGTAGAAATGAAGTCTGTCTGTCAGGGATGAGCTGCCATTTGAAAGTAGAGACAACATGAGATCATCCCACCCACTGGTTCCCAAATCTGAGGATTTTTTTTGGTCAATAAGTAAAGAGAAAAAAAATAAGCGAAAAACCCTGAGCAGCCCTAAGTTTGTCTGTTTTTTAAAGTTGCACTAAGGGACCGCTGCTGTCAAATGTGACTTTAAAAGGAAGGACATTATAACACCAAAAAGACAGGAAGGACACAATCTCAGAATAAAAGTCCTTTGAGAAGGACCAAGGTAGTGATGTAAAACCCCATAGCTGATGGAAGGAACCCCATCGTGTGCAGGCAGACTCCACATGGTGTCTAGACGCATGGTAGGCAGGTGACCCCAGGGTCCAGGTAAGCATCTGCATTCTGGTATTCCAACCAGACAGAGGGACTCTGGTTGCCAAGTCAACAGGAGAGAGCTGCCAGCAGGCAGGCCTCGCATCAGGAGCTCAGAGGCCTGGTAGCTGGACATGGCCTTCTGTGTACCTTCTCCATAGTAAGGCTGGGGTTCAAGGACGCACCTGTGGACCCGGAGAGAAGGAGATGGGCAGATGTTAAGAAAAAGAACCTCATCATCCAGGAGAACCATGAGCAGAAACCTGATTATCAAGTTGATAAATCGAGCACAGAGGTGTAACACCGGACCCCAGCCACTGAAACTGAGATACAGTGAGAATCTAGAACAGGACTGGAACACGAGATCAGGATGGAGCTGATCTTCTGCACTGGGGCTACTCCAGGGATTTGGAAACCTACTCGGCGTGTTCCAACCATCACTGTCCACATTCAGCCATCAGATTCTGTTCTAATTGACATAAGGTTGGTCCTAGGCATCAGAATTAAAAAAAAAAAAAATCTCAGGTGATGTTAATGGTCAGCCAGCGTCGGGAGCCCCTGGGTTACTGAAAGCCTTTGTGGGGAAGAACAGGATCTGTAGCAGAGCTGAGGAGGTCTGGTTATGTCTACAGGTGAAGGCCAGGAAGTCCTGAGTCGGGGAAAGAAAATCTAAAGGAAAAGAGGGCTTGGAGGGAGAACCGAGTGCATATGCAGAAGTTGTTCCATGGCCGTGTGGACAGGAGCTCAGGGAGAAGTTAACTTGCTAAAAAATTCAGAAAGGTCTTTGCTATTCAGTGGTATAAGCTAACACCCCCATTGGGGAGCACTGGCTTAGCAAATATAGCTTTGTGTGTGTTAATTGCTGCAGTAGATGTAAGAAGCATGACAGGTATTCACTCAAGCAGAAAGAGCAGAATTTCTCAGTTAGCTTCCACTCATTTTATTCAAAATTGAAAGGATAGTCGGCTGTCAGCAGGGGCATTTTGCTCTGCACAGGAAACTCTAAACCTTCATCACCCCCTGATGGTCTCAAGCAGGAAACTTCAAAAAATGGGCATGACGCTGGCTTCTTCACATATGGCCACGGCTACTCTTAGAAGTCCCAAAGGTAAATTTGGTTAGAAACCTTAGCAGTAAAAGCATTGGGTAGACTTTTTCAACTTTGGTAATTATCCAGGCAAAAGCAACACACTCAGAGACCATTCGAAGTGTATGAGATAGTTTTGGTGGTAAATATAGGATATCAAATAATATAATGAGGAATCAGTGTAGCCAGATTTTCTCAAAGCTTGTCAGTCTGCTCAGGCTGCTGTAACAAAATACTCTACCATAAACAAGGCAGCTTAAATAACAGAAATATGTATTTCTCACAGTGCTAGCAGCTGGGAAGTCCTTTCTCCTGAGGGCTCTTGTTTTGGCTTATAGGTGGTAACCTTATTGCTGTCTCCTCACACAGAGGAGAAAAAGAGAAAATGGGTCTGAAGGAGGGAGAGAGAAAGAGAGAAAGCTCTCTGGTATCTCTTCTTGTGTAGATACTGATCACATCATATCAGGGCCACACCATTTGACCTCTACACTCTCATTTGTCTATGATACCATTAGCTCAATTTGTTTTATTTATGGATTAAACCAGGGTGTTTCAGAACCTACCCGTCTTGTTAGGTGCTCAGACCTTTTTCCTATTCTCAAAGAGTTTATTTAGTGAGGAAGTTATGTAATAACCTTAACCTTAATTGCTTCCTGATAGGCCCTATCTCTAAATTCCATCAACACTGGATTGGGGCTTCAATATATACATATTCATATATACATATATACACATACATGTGTGTGTATATATATATATATATATACATATATGTATATGTACGATAAACTTCAGAAACTGCAGTCTGTAGCATTTACAATATGCCAGCATTGTAGATAATTAGGTAGTTTAGGTAGTTTAATCCTTACAATCCAATGAGGAAGATACTGTGATTATTCCCATTTTACAAAAGATGATAGTGAAGGCTCAAAAGTTAAGCCATCTCTCCGGGGCCACATAGCTATGGGGAATAGCTCTGAAATACCAAGTATACTGGAAGCAGTGATGCTACTTTTCCTGATCCTTGTTAAAAAAAAAAAAAAAAAAAAAAAACCTCTTGGTGTGTCAAGTTCCCCAAGGGCTCTAAACAGCTAATGAGCTCTGACACCCATGATTAGGAGAGCTGTACAGGAAATATTTGGTGCTTACACCCTCTCTCTTTAGAGCAAACTTAAAGCTCTGTTCAAATGCACGCTCTCATTTGTTTGTAATACCATTAGGTCAGTTTTGCTTCATTTATGTATTAAGCCGATAAGTTTGAGAACCTATACCTCCTATCAGGTGCTCAGACCCTTTTCTGTTCTCAAAGAGTTCGTTAAGTGCGGAAGTCATGTGTGTTTATAAATAATTACAATGCAAAGTAGTAAGTGCTATTGGACTTTATATTTGGGAGGTTGAAAGGTGATGTGGGGACCACAGGTCGCAGAAAACACCAGAGAAGAAGGTGCGCAGCTTGTGGCCGATTGACCAGAAAGCCCTGGAGAAAACACCTTGCAGCCAAATGCAGGGCAGACAGGATGGAATACGAAGCCATCCTGCCTAGGGTGTATTTCAAGGCACTCAAAGTGTCTAGGCTGAAGGGTAACATTTTGGGAAGCTGCAGCAAGGTAGGGTCTAAATTCTTATTTAAGGAAGAGGTCAGCTCTCAGAGCAGAATTTTCTTGCTCTTCTGAGAAATATGACCGCTGTTGCTCCTTGCAAGCCCTGCAGGACCTTATGACCAGGAAACAACAGGATGAGGTTTGTGTTTCTGAAAGATAATAATAGGGGGACCAGAGATTTGAACCAGGAAGTTGAAGACAAGGGGCCTTTGCTGTAGATCTCACCAGAGACACCAAGAGCCTGAATTCAAGAGCCAAGTATAGAACTGGAGAAGACAAAAGTCTTGGTATTTATGATCACTATCTAGGGAATAAATTTGGTGGTACTCAGTGCCAGAAAATAAGAACTGAAACTTGCTCACTATTATCTGAGTACATATATTCTTGGAAAACAATAAGCAACTCTTTTCTCCACTAGCTTATGCTAGATAGTCTTTATATATTTTTAATTGTCAAAATTTATACAATTAGACTTCTGTCCACATGTACAGCTGTCCAGTTCCCAGGGTGAATTAACTATAATTGCTATCTCCATAGGTAGTCTGTAATATTTAAGACTCACTATATCTTTCTTCAGACGTTTCTCAGTTCATTGCTACTGAAAAGAACAGGTAAGGAGGGAGGAGGTCAACAATGATAGTTCTCTGCATCTCTGTCAACACCCTGAACCCTCTTCACCAGCTCTCCATTCTCTCGTATTTCTTTAGCTACTTCTAGGGACATTCTCTTCATTACTTTTCTAGACCTGGCTTAATGATATCTCTGGGTTGAGATAAGGTTGCAAATTTTCAAAATAATGGTCAGATTTCTTGTTATATGTCAATGAGAAGTTTATCCCTACAGATTTACTTATGTGAGGCATAGCTTCCGGGATCTTATTTAAGATACTTTGACTCCTTGCAAGAGTTGCTGTGCTATCTTCCTTTCTTAAAAAGTGAGTGGCTTAATTTTTTTTTTTTTTTTTTTGGCTTGGATCATCAAGATGCTCAGAGCCAAATATTACATTCAGTTTTAACAACGTTGAATTTACTCTGGTTTTCTCTACTCCAGTTCTCCCTTTCCCATAGTCTCTTTTTTCCAGATTTACTTTCTTAAACCTCACAACAAGTCTCAAATCTGTTCAAAGAAGAAGTGGGCCATGAGTACATGCTCATTAATGAATTCTCATCAGCCGAGGTAGAGGTGCACATTGGCTTGCCTGGGATAAGTTTTCAGGTGTCAGCTCATCTTCCTGTATGAATCAGGCCATCTATGGCACATTCACTGGAAAACTTGGCAGCTCTGACTACTTGGGGACAGCACTTTGGCCATCATTAGGGTTTATGAGGTCATGGGGTTGGTGTCCCCTCCATGCTGACCTAGCCTTAGTGGCCAGTAGACATTGTCTCTGCTTCCTGTTCCAAGCCCCCTGCACTGTTAGTCTCCTATGCTTCACTTCTGTCCTTAGTGATTTCTTGTTTTAGAGCAAGCAAGCAATGAACCTGTTTTAGTTCTTTGCTTGTTTTTTTGTTTGTTTCTTTGTTTGTTTGGTTTGGCTTTGGTTTTGTTTTGTTTTTTAGTACTGGGAATCAAATTCACAACCTCACACTTGCCAGGCAGGCGCTGTGCTGCTGAGCTATATCCCCGGCCCTATGCTTGTTTTAGAACTGAGGCGATTGGTTTGTTCTGAGCCCAGTGAATCTTCAAAACTTTGCAAACCAGGTTAGCCAGATTTTTACTTCCCCCAGTAGGTGTTCACAATAACAATGGTTAACATTAGTAACTCATGTGTACTGTGAATTTTTCTTGTGCCTAGAACTGTGTGCCAAGTGCTTCTGATCCACCATGTTATCTCACCGCTTAGGTAGTGCTTTGGGAATATCATCATTCCCATTTTTCCAAGAGAAGAGTGAAACTCAGAGAGATTAAATAGCTTATTCAAGGACACATAGTTAAATTCAAATCCGAGTCAGAAGTAGAACCAAGGTTTAAGCCAAGACTCCCCTTCTTGTGTGCCACTCTGAATTTCACAGCACCTTGCGCTCAGGTGCATGCTGAGTCAAGGAAGCAGCACTGCACAGTCTCCCCATAGTTCAGTAATGTTTTGCGGCATCCTCAGCTTCCTCTACAGTAACAAGGATGACATGGGTTGTCCTTGCACACACCTATGTGTAAATTATGTTCAATCATTTTGCCATCATTAGTTTGAGCACAGATACAATTTTCTGGGGTAAAATTGTCTAGTTCTTATTATTTCTGATAGTATCCACACTTATCCTATAGTTCCAGCTTGAATGCTGCATATTTTTGGGCTATACAAAATAACTCCCCAAAAAATGAGAATTCAAGCCCTGTGGCTTGATTTTTTTCTTGAAAGATGTTCCCATTAGAAACAGCATATGTCGAATGTTAAGAAATAATAAGAAAAGACAGTTTGTTACATAGAAAAAATACCCCAGTGGTAATGATTATTATATTTAGAATATTTTAAA
The DNA here is from genome assembly GCA_004363535.1 of Dasyprocta punctata. NCBI lineage: Eukaryota > Metazoa > Chordata > Mammalia > Rodentia > Dasyproctidae > Dasyprocta > Dasyprocta punctata. Next base: position 197,132 of record RJWM01000492.1, on the reverse strand, counting down.
TTTCACTATTGTCTCTCTGGTCTACCCTACCCTGATTGAGACCTCAGGTACTCTGAAAGAAATCTTTTATGCTAGTATAAAGGACAGTATCTCACTTAGAAGCAAAACAACAGATTTCTAGTGCAGTGTCTATCACGTTATGTTTTTCCGTGTACATGCTCTATTGTTTTTATGAAATGAAAATATGCAGCCCTGCTTATTTTATATCTTATCATTCTCTCTTTCTCATTCCCTTCCTCTGTCTTTTCCTAAGACACACACACACACACACACACACACACACACACACCACATGCACAAGCACAGAGAGAGAGAGAGAGAGAGAGACAAGAATCTTTACCTTACAATGAACAGATACCTCTGAATGGGTTAAAAATAAACACAAGGTCTGGCAAGAAAGGCAGAAACAGTAATGACAGTTTTGAAGTTTCCAGTACCTGTTGTGACAGGAATAACAAATTAATTGGGACTATAACGGATTCTTTGTAAAGGTGAAGTAAACACACTTGACTGTATATTTTTCACCATCAGTTAAGTCTCAATTGGTTCTAAAAATAAACAGAAGACATTGAACAGTTTTAATGGATTCTGACACCTAGGTATTATGCTGTCACTCCAGTATAAATGAATCATAACTTTGGACTGCACCTAGGAATTACTACACATTTGGAGAAAATTTATGGTGCACCAAGCTTTGAATCATGATGTGATATCAAAACTAAAGTCAAAAGAGGAAAAAAGTTGGCATAAATTATTATCTTCCAGCTCTTATGTATCTACCATGGCAACAGGTAAATGTTAGAGGATTTGGGAATAGTGCCCATAATTATCACAGGTGCTGAATCAAATTTATCCTTCTGAAAATGTTTTATGGTTTTAAAAAAAAGGAATCCACTCTTATACACATGAAAGAGATGTTTAACTTTTAGAGTAGAATCCTCCTGAGGGCATGAACATTCCTGTGGTCCCAGATACCACACTTTGATTTTCAATGACAACACCAGTCATGGGACCACTGCATTGACTACATTAGTTACAACAATCCACCAGGCACATTGTATCAAGTCAGAGAAAAAAAATCTGAGCTGCTTGCCTTTTGAATGAATAGCTGGCCTGGTCTAAATATGGCCTTGAAGTTAATGACTAATCATAGAAGGAAGATGGTCAGAGGATATGCCATTTTGAAAAGACAAATTCGTGAATAGATAACAATGTTTTGAGATAACTGCATATGTGTCACAGGAATATATGAATATTCATGTATTTCTTCAATTGAAATACTGGTTTTTAAGAAGGAAAAAAGATATCAGCTTCAGATATTAGGAAAATATTATTTAGAAGCACTTGTAGTGCATCACAGAAATAATAATATTGTATGTTTGCTTGGCATTTGATTTTTTCAAAGGATTTTAGCAATCAGTACTTTATTCTGTCTTCTGAAAAGCAGTAAGCCTGGCATGTTGTTCCATTTTATAGGTAAAGAAATAGAGATAGATTAATTTAATTAATGAAGAAATTGATAGTAGAATGCTGGTCTTTCACTTATTGAACCAGTGTTCTTCATAGAAGTTTACTTATTTTACTGGTGCATAAATAAGGTAAAAATCTAACATTTGTCAAGCCATGTTTATTACAGCTGGGCAGCAGGATGGGCCAGCTTATCCCAGTGTCATACAGAAAAGTGTAAAGATCCGAGAGGCAAAGTAAATTGTCCATGGTGTCATATCCAGTAAGTGGTAGAATCCAAAAGTATAGCCTCCTGCTTATCCCAAGAGCCTTCTTCATCTGCACTGGCTACGGAAATTTGACGCATTAAACAGGGTTGCTCTCCTTTCTCCTATTTATCTTACTGTCTTCTCATGGTTCCAAACCACACTGCCAGTTAACTGACTGGGTTTATTTATTGTTTTTCTGAGGGACTTAACTTTCAACAACTGAGCTCCTGCATCTTGCAGAATAGGGTAGAAGGCAAACTAGGGATAATCTTTTGCAGCTGACTTGTAAATTGATTAACTCTGATGTTTGAAGTAAACAACGCAATGAGGGCCCTCATCTTCTAATGATAAACCTGCTACTTATTAAATATGTACCAGATTACAGGAGGTTCAGAGTCTCTGTCTCTAAGTAAAATTTCATGTGTCTTCAAGATAAGTAGCTAGTCTGGGTTTGAGGCAGGACACAGAGGACAAGGCTACCAGTAAGCAAGCTGTGAGGAATGGAGGAGTGAAGAGATAAGGGTAGAAATGGGCTGGAAAGAGGCCAAATGCAGGTCCTCATAGGTCATCAGACCAAAACCCAAGAACTTCTTTTCCCCACTCTAGTTTCAGACATAAGTCTGACACATCTTCCCTTTCGTGGGCTCATCCCTTCTGGGCTGCCACTGTGGTGGAAGCATCCTGAAACGGCAACCTCACATCTGCAGCACTCACTTCCCCTTCTTCTAGGTTTAATCCATCCCTTGTGGCTACTTGTACCATTTCAGTTTGGATGCAAAGCTTTCTGCATTGACCTTGTACAGTTATAAATGTTTTAACATCCATAAAAAAATAAAAATCTGAGCCCCCATAAAAAGCAGCAAACAGAAAACACAGTAAGGAGTGGGAAGATTTGAGGCCTCGCAACACTGGTCTCCTTCAGGCCCGGCGTTGCTGCGAGCTCCCAGCGCATCCTGAATTTAATGGCTGAGAATATGGTTCTCTCGCAGGCTTTTTAGAGAGCATTATATTAGAGTGACTATCGGTAAGTACCAATCTCCCATTTTATTTCCACTGCGACGGAGCTCATTTCCTATGCTCCTTTGGAAAGGGGTTTTGCAGCTTTTTGAATCTCTGGAAAACACCCTCCCACCTCCAGGAATCACAGGGACCCCCTTCCTGGGCTTTGCGAGCTTTACTTCTGTTAGGAAAATGTGCTGTTTATACTCAGCCCAAAGTTTCCCCGTGCTTTTGTTAAGATAAAAAAAAAAAAAAAAAAAAAAAAACTGCAGAGTGAAAACAAAGCTTTTAAAGCTTCATAAAAGGTTGTGAGTCCATTCCTTTCTGTTTCTCGGGGTTATAAACATAGTTCTAGAAACAGCTCCTTCTCAGAGCTCAGAGACCTACCAGACGTTTAAAGGGGTAGCACCTTCGCTTGTCAATTTCGAGAACACCAAATGATCCTGGAGGGTTTTTTATTCCTTTAATCAGCTGTAATTTTCAGCTCTGATGCTGTCTGACAGGCTTCATCTCAAGCCCGTGCAACACTGCTCCTCAGGCTTCAGAGCTGTGAGATACAAATAAGGGGGAGGGGACCTGGGACAGGGACTGACAGCGTAAACTGGATGGGGGACGGGGACACCATATCTGGCGAGTATGCAGGGGAAGGGGTGAAAGAATGAATGCACTTGCAGTACTTGGAGGAGGTCAGGTGCTAAGACTTCCTACATTTTATTCTCTTGCTCTTTCTTACCTTCTTCCTTCCTCCAGTTTTTAAATGAGTTCTCTTCCTTTTATGCTTCTTCAATGAACAGGCCTGGGGACTTTGGAACTAGGAGAGAGTGGGATAGGTACCTACACATACACACACATCTGAACTGAAGGACACACATATACATACACACGCGTGCACTCGGGGCACTCCAAGCTCGTGCATGGACTGATAGCATGGGGAACTGTCACACATTGAGATCTTTCTGTGTGCTCATCCTTGTGGTGTGTACATTTTCTCAACAAATCTTCACATCATCTCTGTGAGGCCCATTTTACATGTCCAGGTGCTTGTGTAAGCCATAAGTGTGTATCAGAAAAAGGCAACGCAAGAGATCCTCCAGGTCAAAACGTCCTTGCCTGAAATCATTCTGTCTCCCAGTTTTATCCACAACAGGTAAGTCCCGTAAACGTGGGTGTCAGCAGCTGACATCTGGGATGAGTCACGTGGGGACTGGTGATCCCTAACAGAGTTTTGTGCCAGATGTGAGGAGTAGAGTTGCTCTCTGTTGCTGTGCCTTCAGCCTGGTGGGGATCAGTGTGGGGCGGGCGGGGTGGGGGGACTGTGGCTTTGACTTTAGAATGGGGCCTACAGACTCCCTTCTTTTGTAGGGTGCCAGCCTATGGGAGAATTGATTCTGGGAGTTCTTTCTGACCATGTGTTCTGGATGGATCACCTGGTACTCTCCAGACCCCTTGTCAGAGGGTAGGAAGGCCTGCTACCATCAGTCTGAGCCCTGAGTATCCGTGTGCCCCACGTAGCATACATACAACTCAAGGCAACCTATATTTCCTGCTTCTCCCCTTCGATAGGGTATGGGACATTTCCTGAGTAAGCTATCCTAGCTGTAATGCCTTTCATTTTATAAATTCTCCTAATTTTATAAATTCATTTCAGAAGTGTTCATTGCATTTCTACTTTAGCTTTCTTGTGGGTAAAATGGAAACAAAGCATTTCCTGTTTGGAATAGATGATGCAAGGAGATACTAAGGTAAAATCAGTTTTAATGATGAAATGTATGTATATATGGATGGCGTATTACTATTTGATGTGTTCTTGTTGTCATTTAGTTCTAGCCCATATTGTATTTCATGGTCAGGTCTGTAGATGTTCCAGGCAACCTGAAATGAGGATGTGAAAAACATACTTTGCCATTAATGTCTAATCATGGGGCATATCCCGTGATCTTTCTCTCCATTCAACCAACCACCAGAAAACAAGCAGTTCATTACAGTTCCTGTAAAATATTTTCTTGATTACATTTTACTTGAACAACTTGAGTTCAGAGTTCACCCAGTTCCATGGATTCATGTAGGTCATATAACAAGGTTTTCCACTTTTAAATAATATATATATATATACATGAAAAATCCCACAGTGTTATACAATTTGTTATTCTTCATCCAGGGATAATTTCTTATTGGGGAGAGCTTTCCCATAAATTATAGTTCAAGGTCATTGAAGGCTTTCTTGTTCAATCAAATCTAATATGATAGTCACATAGGAAACGCAAATCCTTTTGCACGTAGCTTAATGTTTTTAGTTTGCATCTTTTTAGCTACCAAACAATAACACAGATGTAAAATATTACCTTAAAGAAAGAAAATAATTAGGTGACTTTGTAGGGTCTTAAACTTATAAAGTGCCTGTGAAATCATGTGTGGGTGAAACCATCCCACACCGTGAAGAGAATTACGCTCCGGTGTGATGGTAATTAACCACCTTCCCAGTAGCCAGTCATACTTGTAACTCTCACATCAGGATTAGAATCTTTTAAATAATGGCCGTGTTTATGGTTTTAATTTGGTTTGCAGTTGATTCTCCTAAAAACCATAAGCCAGAAAAGTGCTTATTTTATAGACCACAATATAGTCTTCACAGAGACTATTTTAAAATTGCTCTAGTGTCCTACAAACTTCAAGATCTTTTGTTTTCATAAATTATGAAAGGGAAATGTCACAAGCACTCATCGCCGTGGTGCCCTGGCTCTGCTGACAGCTGTATGATGCACACTCAGTGCGGCAGGGTGGGAGCTGAGAGTTTCATCAATAAATATGACTCTGATCGCTTCATGTCGACGGTCAAGGTAATGGCGTTTTAGTATCTCGGAAACATGCACCACTGGCAGCCACAGGCCGACCTGAGAGTTGGAATCCACAGTGTAGAGCTCCTCTCATTCTTCCCTCCTGACAGAAATTCCACTTTTTATCTATCTTACAATTCTTGATGATAATCTGTTTTTGATACAGTCATATTTCTTACTTGTATTTTACCACCACATAAGGCCACATATATACCACATAAAGCATGTGGAAATAAGCATTGAAATAATCCTGTCTATTACAGTAGAGGGAATATTTCCCCTCCCAACCAGTTTTAACATGGGCATGACCACTGCTTCTCTGGATCCCTAAAGACAGTTAGATCAATGTTTTAAAATATAAGAAAAGAAAACAACAGAAGGCCAGAAAAACTAATCCTGCATATAGGAAGAATCATGTGGAAAAATCTCTAGGGCATTTTTCTTTAGAAATCAATATTTAAAAATTTTGTGTATGAATTAATTTAAAAATAAATTAGTATCCAAGATGCCCTACTTTATCCATTTTTTAATTTGCCTTTTATCCTTCATTCGCAGATATCACCTCTACCATGAAGAATTTTTTTACATGGATGTTAGAGCCAAACACTGTACATAATTAGCCTTTACATTTATTAGTTTTATTTATTTTAAAAATCCATGTCTGTTTTGCTTCTTGTGATTATGTAGTATAGCACAATATATAAAATTGATAGTTAATAAGGCATTTGAGCAAGTTTTTTGAAAACAGATAAAAGATACTATAATTGATATTGATATCTACATACACATGGTAATACTGAGTATTTTCTTTTTTGTGTCTCCTTGATATGGAGCAGTTCTTTTTAGTCAGTTCTTTGTCTATAAGTTCTCTGCTGGGAAAAATTCTAAATATGAAATATCTAGTTTTAAAATACCACTAAAAATTTTAAGTTTATATTTGTATACCACTAAATTTTTGCTTCATGATTATATCTCTAAAACATAGTATTATACATTAATCTCTGGATGTTTCCTTAAACCAGAAAACACAGAAAGGCAAGAAATCACAAAAATCCTTGCATCTGGGAAATCTCAGGGTGGTAAGTAGGTTAACATGTTACTGCAACTAAAGGGAGATAGTTTTTGACATATGAATGTTAACAACAAGGTCTTGCAGACATTTAAGTTTTTTTACCCTTCTGAACCTACTTTTACACTGACCATAATTGGGATAATGTTAGTGTAACCAACGAATTTTTAGCAAAAATGTTGGACCAATTTATGTGTTAAAAAGATCAAAAAAGACAAACTCACTTTTAAAAGCCCTATGCTGCCAACATTAATTCCCGATCTCTGCAAAACTTATTTCATACTTATAGTGATCTTCTCTTTTTATAAAGAAAGTACTTTTTTCTCTCCTATTGACTAAACTGTGATGAGAAAATAAGAAATTTAATGTCAATGAATTCTTTTTTTTTTTCTCTGAAGATCTGGAAAAGAACTGGCTCCAATTAATGCTGAGACCACTTTATTTGAGTAAAAAATAACATGGTTAACAAAATGTTAGCTATGAATAAAAATGTAACTTCAGTGAAATGCAAATGTAGGTACTACTAATGTGCAATACTGTATACCCATGTTGATTTCTTTAGTGAAGAGAAATATCTGTGATGTTCTCCGTAGATTAAATTATATCAAAATGTGTTCTCTAGGAGGTTTTAGAAGCTCAAGATTTCAGACTTTAATACCTACACACAAACCGACTCTAAAAAGCAAAGATTTGAAACAGATAAAGCAACATTTTGCCTAAAGTTCATTCATCAAAGGGCTGCATATTTTGAAAAGGGTAAAAGTACTACTAAACCCATCAGGGATAAGTAAAGGCTATATACTATAGATTATTTTAATCCCCCAGCTAGATATAAAAGGGATAATTACATATTTGTGGTTGAAGCCATGTGGTGGAAAAATCAATACAACTTTTTTGTATGACACTTCATTAGTGTGAAAAATTTTAAAAGCTGAGAAGAACTGCCTCGCAATTAAATGCCTCTGCTACTTCAGCTCCGGTAATGGGTTTGTATTATTATCTAGTTTATTTGAAATAGTGGTTGCACTATAGAAGTAATTGGAAAACATTGATTATGCACTTGTATCTGGAAAAGCCTGGCAAATCATTACAGAGCCCGGCAACAGTTAGTTAGCCCTACTAATGAAGCACTAATTGCTCTAAGTAGGTTAACATGTTAGTGAAACTATAGGGAGATAATAGTTTAGAAAATCCTGAGGTATTTTGCCAAACATGTATTTCCATTTAATTTTCTAGAGATAGAAGTCATGCCGAGTTTTTTTTTTTTCCTTTCTTTCTCCTTTTTTAAAAATTTTGTTTTGTTTTGTTTATGATGCTTTGTTGAGGAAGAAAGTCGCCTAAATGAAGTTCCCACAGTCGTTTGGCTTGAAATGACTCCGTTTCCTTTCACACCGTCTTCCTATTAACCCAACTTGTTTAGCAAATGGATCTGAGCCTCGGGTCCGTGGCTGCCTGGAGCAGGTTTCTGGGCGTTTGCTCTGAGAAACTTCTGCCGCTTCTCTCTGGATTCCCTCTCCCAGTTCGAGGGTGTCATGATGTAATCGTGCAGAATCTTCCTGCTGTTGTCATGGCCTGTGTACATAAAAGTTAAAAACTATTGTTTTGTTTTTACTCTAAATTAATTTATTTATTGGAATTTATTTCATTGGAACTGAATAGGACTTTATTAATTGGAAAAGGTAAATAGGAAATTCCCCACTGCTTTTTTAAAGTTCTTAAGAAGTAAAGAAAATCAGTGTTAAATTTTTGCATATGAGACAAGGATGTTCACAGCCCTGTGTCTGTGAACAATAGTGAAGAAACAAACAGAAACTCTAAGTGCCCATTGACCAGGTAACAGAAAAGTCATTGTATTATTTCACACAATGGAGTACTATGCAGTCGAGAAAATGAGTAACATTAAAAAAAGGCACATGTTGTCATCATGAATGAATATTAGAGACATAATGTTGAACATGCAAAGCAACTTTTAAAAGGCCACTTACATGATTACATTTCATAAAATCACCGAACAAAATTAAACAATTATAGTACTATTCACATGCATAGCAAAGTTACTTTAGACACATTTATGAAATGGTGTAGAGTAGAAGTTAACTCAGGGGTAAGATGGGGCACATTGGAGGTACTATAGTTTTAAACTGGGGGATAATTCATGATGAAATTTTAATACTATGCTTTGTAATTCAAGTTTGTGTCACAAATACTCTACATACATACTAACAATGTTTTAAAAATCGCCATTCCACCTCCTTAAAAAAATTAGATCATTATGTCAGATCAAATCATCCAGTCTACCCCTTTATTCTAAAGAAATCAGGAATAAAATGTTGCCATTTTACAATTGTGGTATTTATGAGCAATGTAAGACATTAAAGGAGAGAAACAATTTTTTCCAACAAAAAAAGAAATCTATGTAAAAATTTTTAAGTATGTTGATTCACTTTTGTATGTTTATAATTTACTAAAAAGGATAAGGGCTATTTCTTTTGCAGTGCTTAGATGGTGCTCTCTACTAGTAAATCAGGGAGTACATCATGGTTTATAGGTGACAGTAGATTTATCTTTTGGGACAAGTAATGAAACAACAGTGGCATAGGGGTGAAAGGAGAAAAGTTCTTGCCACGCTTACACATTTTATACAAAAGGTACATATACATGACATATAGAGAAGATACATAGAGATATATAGATATCTATCTGTCTATCTATCTATCTATCTCTATCAACATTTACCATTGTAAAAGGCAATTGAAAGTTTTAATCTCTATAATATACCCAACAAAGTTTGGGCCCAATGGGAGAATGGAAGATTACTTTTTCTTGCTTGGTCATTTCTTTCTTCCTTTAACTAACAGAGCAGGTTACATAGTAAGTTCCTAACACGTAATGTTAAGTCAAGCTAAGAATATAGAAAATTGAACTATATCATTTATTTGAATGCCAAAAGTAAAACTTAAAAATAATAGGACAGTGATTCACAGAAGAAGACTTTAGTTTTCTAAGATCTTGGCCATAACTAGAAAAATGTTCCTCTGAAGTAAACCAGGGACTAATGATGCTCTCAAATTTCCTTTATAGGTCTAACATGTGGGTTGATGCTATTATTTTGAGAAATGCCATTTGTAGGGGACAGTGTTGACAAAAGTGTTAAAGGGTCTCAATTCAAGATATTTCCTTGACCTCCTTGAAAAAAATGCCCAAGAATTCTTATCTTTTAGAGATACCTGCAAACATGTTTAAAGGTGTGATAAGTTAAATGATCCCTGCCACAGAGTCCCAGATGAGCGGCAGGGTACAAATGAAATCAGTTGACCAGGGGCAAGTGTGATATGATAATGTCAAAGTCGGATGATGAGTATGTGTGGGATTATTTCTGTTTCCTTTTGTCTACTTAATTTTATCTGTAATGAAAATTTAAATCTGTCATGTCAGATTAATTGAAATCTTCGAAACTGGATGGTTAAATGGTTAGTGCCTAGCCAACTATTCATTCTTTCTCTTTGGATTAGAAGAAAATGTCAGGTTGGCATTCTGGCCACTGATTCCACTGAATAGAGTCACTTGTTTATTTTCAAGTGACATTGGGTGGTGGCAAACAGGTGCCATGTGATGCCAGTTGAAACGAAACTATCAGCCTTCAATGGGAGCTTGTGTTTCCCTCAATGTTGACCCGCTGCCCCAACTCTGGGAGTTATTGGAAGGATCTGGCTGGGGTAGGAGGTTACAAAGAGAAGGGATTATTGTTTAAATGGAACCCTGTTTCTAGCCTTAAGTCAGAGGAGAGCCATTCTGGTTGCATTCGACATTTCAAAGAAAAGTAACAATGCTCTCAGAGAGCCGCTCTCTACAAAGCAGCTCATTATTGTAAATGTGGGCATGTTTAGACTGCTAAGGAGCATCATAAAAGTACAGCCTCTGCTGCAAGCTCCTTTTGCAGTAAACACTGTCCTCAGGTCAGATACGCTTCTGGGCAGTCCCGGCACCCACAGCTTGAGTGGCCAGCTCACCCGATGATGCCAAAATGAGAGAAGTGGAGTTATGAAGTATAAATGTGTACGGTGAACATTATCTGCAAGGTCTTTTATGTTAAGGAAATCATGACACCTGCCAATCTTTCAAATTCCAAAGGGTAAAGCGTGAGGCCTAGTAGGCTGTCATTGAACATGACAAGCTTAATGCCAAGTTTATAGCAGAAAAAGGGCAATCTTATTGTGGTTTATTCAGTTTTATGTTGCTAGTTCAGTAGGAAGGCTCTGTCTTTTTCTCCCTCTCTCCCTCTTTTTTTGAAAAGCTAATTTACAACATTTGAAATACCAAATGGATTCTTTACATATCTCCTGAGCCCCCACTTCCCTTCACTACCCCCAGTCTCTCCTTTAGGGAGCAACCCCTAAATCCTTCCAATTTAGCATCTTGGTGAGGCCAGACAATTGTTTTAGTTGAGCGTTTCCTTCCGTTGTTATAGAGCTGTTTCTGACTCCAAACATTTCTGTTTAATTACTGCTCAGACTGTTGCTCTATTTTCATCTAACCTGCCCCTCGCTTGAGCCCATTGGGCTGAAGAAAGAATTACTCCCCGCGCTGTTCCTTAGCCCTTCTTGTTCAGATCTGTAATTGGCCCTGTGTTTTTGACTTTTTGCTAATAAGCAGCTTACTTTCTCTCCCCCTAGACTCAACCCACCACTTTTGTTTCATGAATTTTACAAAGGATTTTAATAGATGCTTTAGGCTATGCAAAATGTTATATGAAGGGAAGCATTAATGCAACAGCCTTGACACAAAGGACGTGTGAATGGCTGCTTATCATTACAGTCAGGTCTCAAAATTTTCATTAGGAGTTCTGGAGGACAAAAGAAAAAAGTGCAGCTATATGAAGGAATATTAACCTATACTGTGTAACCAACTATAATTGCTTAGCATTTTACATTAACTCTCTTCAGACACAGCCTCTCATTATTTTTACACATACATAATAACTGCTTATTACAGCGGTATAGTTCATGCCGATACACAGTGGATAAAGCTGTGTCAGCACTTCCAATATAAGACCCACTTTCATGGGTTTAAAACAGCTGTAAAATTTACCTCCAGACCAAAGATTGGTAATCAACTTTCCACCTGGAGAGGGAATTTTGTTTAAAGTTTATTTTTTTAAAGCACTTTCATTAAGAAAATTTTGTTTGTTTTAAATTAGGGACGTAAACAAAATGAATGAACATGCTTAAGACCCTTGCAAATTTCTAAATATGGAGATTTATTGAAACCCTCGCTGAAGTGTACTTTTGATGATAGATATAAATAAATGAGTTTTAAACAGTAGCCAAATTAAAAACCACATCCACATAGACTTTATTGAAAATAGTTATATTTCCAATACATTGCATTTTAGGCAGTGGTACTAGGAACACTGCACACAATTTCAAGACGTATAATCCATAGTTTTCATAGGAAAACAAATTAAAATACTTATCAAATTTAAGTGGTAGAGTTCATGAAAAGTTATCCACTTACATGACAATATTCAGGCTTTGAGAATTATTTTGAAATTTGACTTCCTGAAAGACTGAACAAACTGGTATTGAATAAGGGAAGAAGACTAGAAATTCAGCAAAATGAGTGTCCTTCACTGAGGCCTGTTAAGAGTAGGTGGTTGATTTGCCCCTTGGAAAAATGGGTCCATTTATGGAGATTTGGGCATTTGGTAGAAGTAATCCTGAGGATGATATTGCTAATCTTCACCGACTTTGTGAAATTCTCCAAAGGTTTTTCAAATGCCAAGATATAAAAGTGTTTTGAAATCATACTAGTATAACAATAATGAGATATATCAGCATTATACCACCCAAGGTTCTCCATTTACGTGTCATAAGTTAGTTTCATTCATTTCTAAAAATGGAAACCATAAAATAAGCACATTATTTCTCAAAGTTATCAGAGAAACTCTTCTAATGGTTGAATAAGAACTAAAATGGAAATTTTTTCGTATTTTTTTTCCTCTGAAAAAAAGTTCCAGAAAAATATTTTGAAAATGATTTCATCCAGGGTGGTTCTATAGCAAAAACTGAAAATGCAGTATAATCTTAAATCTATTATGTTTCTGAACAATAGATCTTATCTATCAAACATTAATGGGACAAAATAGAGCTTGTGTCCTTAATTCCCATTAAGCTCCAAGTCTTTTCATCTGCTTCTCTTACCCTTTAGCTCGAATGACAAAACCAATCTCAGCTATATTTCTCAGGTTTAGCTGATTGCCTGACACAGCCCAAGAAGTGCAAAGAAGAAAAAGTACAAGATATTCATCTGAAAGTGCAAGCCCACTTAAAATAATATCAGATTCTGTAAAGCAACTTATTCTAGTACTGTCTTGAAGTGACAGCTTACAGAAGGTGGGAGTATGGACTAAAAGTGGATCTCAGCGAAGGCACTAATGTTTCATGGTGTTAGTGCAATCGGGAAATAGCAGCTCCTTCTCTAAACTATTGGAGTGAAGGGTTCCTGGCTGGCATTTGTGCGCTGACTCTTCTGCGATGGAAAAAGCTGCAACTTGTTAGTACAGTTCCAGTAAACAGAGTGCTGGCCTCACATAGCTAATTAGCTGTGGCCTCAGCTCGCCTGTGCTACGGAGTGACACTCTAATCAGAGATGATTGTCATCAGATATCACAGATGTCTCTCTCACTGCTCAGCCCAGGCAGCCCTGGCGCTGCTTAGGGAAGGAGGCGCTAGGAGCTGCTCAGAGGCGCCAGGTCTCTGGGTGCCTCAGCTGCCGGCTGCAGGCAGCTCATCACTCCTGCCTGCTGAGAGGGAGGAAGCAGGGTGAGGCAAGGGGGGTACCCTACCTGTCGGGTGTTCCCAGAGGCAGTGATGCAATCAGTTTGAAAGGAGAGGCTTCAGAACAAAAACCTGTGACTGGAGCTACTCAGGACTCCTTAGAGCCCCCTGGGATTCCTGGCAATGACAAATGCTAATTCTTTCAATTCATTACATAGTTTTGAACGGGGTATCTGAGAAGGCTAAAAAGGAACCGGCTTGAAGATTTACAAGCCAGAATCAAGGATGTGGTAAGGAAAATAAAGCAGCATGCCGAGAGGTGCGACTTGAGTCCTAAAGTGGGAACCTGATAACCCTGTAAGCCTCAGCCTCTCACTCCACCCCGTAAGTTTAAAAATTCTCTCCTCCATTCTCTGGCCCCTCCACCTGCCATCCTTTTATTCCTCAGGAGCAACCGAATTTCTCCTGCTGAGGTTGCTGGCCACCATCATCTGGGAGGGACTCCGAGCTTACGTGACTCCTTTCGGAAATGAAAATCGCCACCCTCCCACCCTATTCTGATACTTCCCCGTACCTTCTCCACTTCCCCAACTGTTGCTTCGTGGGCTCCGCCTGGGTTCTTCATCCAGTTCTTGTCGAGTGTCCCTCTCAGCTGTCACCCCCTGTTTAGCCACACGCACGTACCGCTCTGCTCACCGAGCACACTCGAGACGCTCAAGTCTGCCCCAGAGTGTGCGCCTGAGCGCCTCGTGTACACTGAACCGCATGGCCCTCGGACACCACCCGTTTACCTTGCCCCAAACTCTAAGCTCATTGATCCTGTGTGCCCAGACCTTTCTTGCCCTGAGGTGCTTCTTCTCAACCAGGTCCTCGGGCAAACTTGCCAACTCAGGGCGGACTCCTCTCCCGACTCGAGTCACCTGAGTCAGCAACTGGAAACCACCCGGGTCCCTGCTTCCATTCATTCCAAAGCCGGGCTCTCAGGAAGCTTTTTGTGTCTTCCATTTTCACATCTCTGGACTCATTTCTTCCACTCCATTTTCTCTGTCTGTGCCTTACTGAGGGCCTTTTGGTGTTTCCTTGCTAGGCTAATTCCTGGTTCAAAAACGTTTCTCATCCTGTAGTTAGAGCGATTGTTCTAGAATGCCTATCTGATCCTCCTTTTCCCTTTCTTAAAACCCTTGACAGATCTGGAGACTTTGAGGGAGGCCTGGGATACAAGGCTCTTTCAAATGGACCCCAGCCTCCCTCTTGGAGCCTGCTAGTAGCTCTCTGTCAGGGCACAGGGGGCAGCAGTTTCCCAGTGACCTGCTCTGGTGACACCTAAGTCTCTGCATATGAATAAAATGCCCTTTTGTGTTCTGCCAGACCCAGCTCAAAGCTCTTGTTTCCTACAGTGCCTTTCTTGACATTTCTCACCAAGGAAAGTGCTCCCTTTTAGTGCTCCCAGCAATATAGTTTTATATTTTCATTGTGGATCGAATTGCATCCCCGTGAATGTTAACATACCTGTCTATTCTACTTGCCTGGGAATCCTGGAGGGCAGGTAATGTTAGTCTTTGCAACTCTTGACCTGGCCTAGCACTCCTGCATAGTAGACCCTTAAATATATATTATAGGAATGAATAAATGAATGCAAGGATGAATGGATGGATGAGAATGTGCCATTGCACAGGTCAGCTAGCACAAAGATCAACATCTGGAAGGGTTCTTTAGATTTTCATGAACTCAAAGCCTAGGTCAGGGCAAGAGTACAAAGAGTAACATTAATACTAGTAGTAGCAGCCAGGTGTGGTGATGCACACCTGTAATCCTAGCACCTGGGAGGCTGAGGCGGGAGGATTGCTGTGAGTTCAAGGCAAGCTTGGGCTACATAGTGAGTCCAGGTCAGCCTGAAATACATAGCAAGACCCTGTCTCACAAACAGACTAACAAAAAAGCCAGTAGTAACAATAACCACCATTCATTAGCCACTTACTTTGTGCCAAGCAGCATGTCAAATTTACACAGATTATCCCACTTAATCCATATAAATCTGATAATGTTATCTATTTCACAGATGAGAGAAAATGAGCCCAAAGGAAGACAATATGAACCCATGAATACCTGTCATATTGCAAAGTCACACAGCTGCATTGCCACAGGTGTGTGTTGGGGGTTCAGCAGTTGGCAAGTTAGGCCAAGGTATGCTTGAAAACCAGGAATGAAAGACATCTTTATGGTTAAAAATAAGATGAAATTTGGGCGCAATCATGCATGTGCATAGTACCAGCTACTGGGAAGAACGAGGATCGCTTGAGCCTAGGAGAAATCAAGCCCACCCGGGGCACAGAGTGAGACCTCCTCTCAGTCCTGGGCCCACAGATGGATCCCTTACACCAGTGATGACAAACATTTTAGAGAAGAGTGCACAAACTGCAACCCAAGCCCACCTCTGTATCACAAATCACCAACACTGCAATTAAACCTGAACACTGAGGTCTTAGTTTAGATAAACAAATGACATACATGACACAGGTTCACTGCCACTGCCTTATGCCTTTGAAAAATGCAGACCTTCATTTATAAGTGGGGCTTAGGAAGGAGTTGAATTTGAAAAAGCATTTAGAATGCTGATGAAGAATGGAATCCTTGCCTGGAAAGTTCAGCAAAAACGTGGCCAGAACACTTGGTTTGCAAATAAACATTTTCACAACCCACTTATTATTTGTTAGATGTGATGCTTTTTGCCAAATTAGTTGAATAATTGCACCTCTGGTCATTGTGGTGCTGAGAGGACAGCCTCAGCGGTACGCAGAATAAAGAATGTGTGTTAGAGCAAGTGGGAATGTGGGAGAGTTGGTTGAATTTAAAACTTCTGAATGCTTGTAAATAATATTGAAAGGCTGTTTTGCAGCATTTAATTGGGTGAAATATAAAGGTCTTTTCATTATTATTTTTTTTCTTATAGGGAGGAAGTGCACAAGAAAACGTGTCTTTGGTTTTGGCACTGAAAACATAAAGTTCTTGTATCTTCTCCCTACCCCCACTCCATCCATACCCCAATCCCTTTTCTAGTTGGTTTACTACAGTTTTTTAGACTCTTTTGGACTTTATGTTGTCAAGTTTGTGAAATTACAAAGAATACAAAATTACCTAGCAACTGAGATAGATACCTACTCATTTTAATTTGAACCATTTTGCTGAGTTTATCAAAAAACAACAATGCTCTTAAAAAGCCCCAGATTCTTACAAGTATAATGAGGACCACAGAAGACCATGAAAGGCTCCTGATTTGAGTATGAATTTGTAAATTTAATCAAAACATAATCTGTAATTTTTAGTGGGGAGCATTTTTTTTTTTTAGTTTTGTGGCTACATGCTAGAAAAACAAAGGCAAAAAGTAATGTGTAGACAAGAAAATAAGAATAAGTAAAACATCTAAATAAACAAGCACTGGTTTCCATTTATATATAGTCATGTAGAAGACTGCTTATTGCCATAATCTGTATTTGTGATGTCTTAAACTTTGGAAAGTGCCTTCATTCATATTTATCTAGGCCAAAGACCAAACACATAAGATGGGCATTAAGTATGGTTATCCCAATCGAGAGAAAGGATAACTGAAATTCAGCAAGACGCAGTGACTTTCTCAGGACACGAATAGGTTTCCTGAAGCCTGGTGCTTTCTCTCTCCTCTGTAGCCATGCAGTCCTAAACATGCATGTGCCTCAGTGGGTTGAAAGCTGTGCTTGGAAATCCGACTCAAGTTTAATTCCATAGCCAGTTGAAATAGCAAGCAAATTTAAGATTGTGCAAAAGTTGCATTTCTGGTCCCAAAGCCTGATTTAAGCAAATCAACCTTGACTATTAGCTAAGTAAATGAAAGTGTTAATTAAGCTCAGCTCCCTGGTCAGAAATAAAAACCTGTAAATCTCAAACATACCTGAGGAATGTGAGCAGGCCACTGTGAATTCACATATAAGGGTATAGTCATGTTCATTTTTGCTTCCCTGGTATCCAGTGTGGGGACTGCAAGATTGTAAGCTTTTAATAATAGTGAAAAGGAGAAAAAGAGTGAATGAAAACTGAGAAGAGGGAGAGAATAAATTCCATTCACTCATTGGCTGTATTGAAGGTAAATCTTAACTAAGGCACAGTTTGGAGAGTGGCCAATTTGTTCTTCCTGCCGTGGCTATTAGCTCATGCCTTTCATTAAGTATGAGTACATATATCACAAACATTCATAGATAAGTCAACGGTTCTGTATGTACCCACACCCCCTGGCACACATGTGCATATAAGCATGCACGCATGTTCAAACAGCTTTCCACGTAACACACAAAGCCAGAGCAAAGATAAGATCAAACAGGAGGGAGAAAATACTGCAAATGTGAAAGAGGTAAGCAGAAAATATTTCTGATGAGAGTTATATATCCTTAGATTATTAGGATGCTAAAAGTGAAATATATATACACACAGTTGGAGTTTTCATAAACTTAGTGTAGGGAAGAAACTGTATTGCTGAAATAAGGTTGACAGTATTCACTGTGATGTAAAAATTGCTCAGAGTAAAGGACTTTCTAAAAATCAGAACAGGGAAGAAGAAAGCCCAAACTTCTGAGGACGCTGGCCAAATTATCTGTTTCCAACCGAGAAATCCACCTTAAGAAAGGTTTGGAGAGCTCAATAGAAACCAAATACAGTAAGAGGAAGTTGGGAGTGTGGGTGTCAGGCTGTCAGTAATCTGACAGCTATGGTAACTACCCTCTAATCCAGCCAGCTCCAGCCACGCTCTCAGCTGACACCACCAGGACTGACTGACAGCTGAAGAGCAGGCACTTTTTACAGGCTCAAGTGACATCCAGTCTATTAAGGCTGACAAGCACAAAGCAGAGATTTGCCCTGAATGGTTTGGTACTGAAGCCTAGTAAAGGGGTTATTTGAAAGGTCTTAGAGAAAGTGTCAGACTCCAGCTCAGATGATAACAATATTGTAATGATGGTACTGGACAATGAAGTGTGATGATTGCCCATCCCGGCCCGGAAGACTGTAGGCGAATGAGGAACGTGGAGAAGGAGCACACAGACACAGATTCTCCAAGGCCTACGTGTAGTTGTTCAAGGGATTCCCTTTGGTGGTGTGTTTGCTTGCAGGGAGCTGCCCAAAGTTGCACATTAGCTGTGTTACCTGCATGGGGGCTGCAGTGACAGTAAGCAAGGATGGAGGACTAGGTACAAGGAGGAGACACCTGAATAGAATTCTTGACTTCCCTTTGGTTCGCTCTTCAATTCATCAACAAATATTAAAAGTATTTTGCAGAATAAAACAAATGGCAGTTTTCAGACTGCTGCTTTGCTTATTAACTCTGGGAAGGTAAATTAGTGACTACAGTGATATGACTATGCTTACCATCATTGTTGTTCCTGACTGCAGACAGTATCAACAGCAACACCCAGAGTTTATTCTGCAGGATTTCACCCCCAACAACAATAAAATTATTTTTCTTAAGTGTCTTCTCATAGTGCTCTTGATGAAATAGAAAAAGGGCATGCATTGTTGTCTTGTTTTGTTTTGTTTTTAAATAGGAAAATGTCTCACACTTTCACTGTACACTGCCACTTGGGTTAGGCATATCCTATGTGTTTATTTATTTGTGTCTGTTTGTTCATTTATTCCATACATAGTTTGTGTTTATGATAAGACAGAAACTTGAGTAGGTCCTAAGAATACCACAGTGAGCAAGAGAATGTGGGTGCTACCCACAGAGTGAGTAGAATCCAGGCCTGGAGGTTGGCATTTAGCTGACAGCACGGCAGTCCTGAATACACTGTTACACTTTTGCATTGGTGATCAGCTGCTGCTCACACCATGACTCCTTCAAGTTCCCCATGATCCAGCAACAACAAGTGGGTGCTTGGCACAGCAGGTCCCTCTGTCAGCACTGTGTCCACTGTACATTCTGGACACCCATGCTGATATTCATGTCTACCAGTTCAAGGAAGAGTTTCAATTGCAATGCTAGCACAGCTCAAAATTTTCAAATTTATGAAAAATTTTAAACTCCAGGTTCTAAGTTTGCTCTTCCAAAATTCTTCTAAAAACTATAACTTGTAAAATTTTCTCATGTAGAACTTCTTTGAAAGAATACTGTTCAACCCCCTTGAAAGAGGGGTTAAAATTTGACGGTCTGTTGATTATAAGAATCTTAAAATTTGAAAATAAAACAAAAGCCAAGGACCACCATGGAGAAATTAAATTTTGCTCTTTAGAAATTTGGAATTGTTGATATGGCTGCCAATTAAAATGGCTTCTGATGAGACATTGCTTGTCCCAATTTTTCTCTAAGATTAATCATGAAGAGATCAAAAAGGCTAAAATCCATTATACCTTCCAAAGTATTAGGAAACAATTATTATTATTTCTATCATGTGGGAATAATAGCTTCATAAATGTAGTTCCCCAGTGGTTCTACAATGAAAAATGAAACTGAACAACTGGCAGTGCTATGCAGCTGAAAGCCATGACACCTGTCATCAACAAAGAGATCTAGGGAAATAATATATTCTTGTCCATTAGTTAGCCCCATGGTTGAGAAAAACAAAAATTAGACCAATCAAAATAACCAGTAGGCATCCCAGGGAGACCAGAGGAGGTACTTTGCATTTTTGAGGGCCCACTACAAAAAATAAAGTTTACAGATTGCAGCAAGGACAGAAAGAAAAACCAGTAGGTGTATGTGAAGGACGTTTTAAAATAAATAGTTTTAATTTGCTAAGAGTCTTAAAAGTACAAGAAAATCAGAAAATGAAGAGAAATGACCCTCTATCTGCCTAGTACTGCCAAATGATGTGAAAACCTACTTGATAGTAGATATTGGTCTAAGAACTGTGCATATTCAGCCTCAAGAGAACTAACAATGAAGTCAAGGGTAAGCCATATAACCAAATTGTTGATACACATCAAATATGGAAAATACGCCCTTTTTTAAGGTTGAATGAAAAAAAAAAAACAAACCGTAGAGCTACTAAAAAGATTACCATAAAATAGGAGTAAAGAATATTATCTGGATGATCAAGGTAAAGAATAGATTTATGAAGATAATTTACCCTGAAAATGGAATCAAACTCCTGCCATCTTCAATTTTAAAATGAAAGAATGATGAGGAAGAGAAAACTAAGAAAAAGAGAAAGCGGAATGAAGAAATAGCTCTTGTAAAATTGAAACAAAGAACATCTTATGGACAAAAAGGTGATGATAATGTAAGAATGAATTTCGTGAAAAAAGTGCAATATCAAAAATAAAACCACTTTTTGGAGATAGTAAGGACAAACAACTAGTAGAACATTAAATTACTGATATAAGAGATAAAACAGCAAAAGCCCTCTTTAAAAAACTTCCAGTCAGTAGGACATCAAAATACAACCTTTTGTCTCTCTTCCTCCTCTGCCAATATCCTAAACATAGTAATAACAGACAAAATATTTTTTAATTGAAGAAGACATACTATACTCACAAGCAAGATAATTATCTGCCAAGCAAAATCAAACAAAGACAGTGCAGCCAGCAGCACTATTTCGCTTAGCATGCAATCAAGAAGGCAGAGGCAACCAGAAGTTTATATACAGGACAGCAGAGCTGGTCTTGCTAGAAAAGTTGAGAACTAAGGAGAAAGAAAGTAGGAGGATGAAACAAGGAGATAGGATCTATGTCAACTTTCCCTAAGGGGTGTATCTGATACAGCATTCATCTTACTGTAGGACCGACACATCGAGCCTACAATATCAGATCAGGTTCTGGAGAATCAAATGGAGTTGGCAGAGAGGAATACATATCTAGAGTGAGCAAGAGACAGGGGAAAATAAGGCAAAGAGACAAAAGGACCTAAAATCATTACAAAACACATGAGGATCACTAAACCAGTTACATCAAGTAAACACTAAGCCTAGGGCATAACTCAGTGGCACAAGTGCCTGCCTGGCAAGCACAAGGTCTTTGAGTTAGATTCCTGGTACAAGAAAAAAAAAAGTAAATATCAAAATTCAGCATTTCCAATTCAGTGTCAGTCTTGAAAATCAATAGATGGCAAACCAGCTGTCTGGTACCCATTAGAGTGAGTACAATGGAGCTAGACCTTCAGGGTTCCATTCCCATAGTATAGCCATTATCTGACTTTCTTCGTGATTCCCTAGAAAACCAGATTTATAAGGCCATCTTCCTTTGAGCTGAATCAGAGCTTGCCCAACACAAAAAGTCTTTTCCCTGGAAATGATTACTGAAAATAGTTGCAGGTGATTTTTAGCTCCCTGACTGTAGATTATACATGGAATTAGTGTAAACAGTAAACTTATCAAAGTTTAAAAGGGTAAACAGAATGAAATGTCAGTAGGGGTTTTTAAATGTTCCAATACATTGCTGGGAATCTAGAAGTCTATGTATGTAAATAGGACTGTGTACATGCTCAGGACTGACCTGAGAAGACTCTAGCTCTCATACCTGGCAGCCTGTAAGGGTCTGCAAAACGAGGGAGTGAAGATTAAGGCAGAGTTTGTCAGTTGCCTAGCTTGGTGTTGAAATACTAACAAATGAACTTTTAGCCCCTTGGCAAACACTAGGAGGCTTATTGTTCTCCAAGTTATGAAAATTTATCTAATAATTAGCTCACTACTGAACAAATCAAGCAGAGATTTCAAGGGCCACATATGACAAATAATACAGACTACAGAATTAGTTCAGATGTTACTGAACATAACAACCACTATAGCAAACAATAATATCAACAGACCCTAGATAGAGGAGGAAATTTGATTCATAGTTGTCACAATTTTGTATTTACAATGTCCAGTATCCCACTAAAAAATCATAAGACACATGAAAAAGCAAAAAAAGTACGATCATAAACATAAAAAATGAAAACAAAACAAAAAACCCAATCTATAGAAATTGTCCTTGAGGAAATACAGGTGTGGGACTTAGTAGACAAAAACTTTAAATTAGATGTTTTAGATATTTTAAGTAAACTAAGAAATCATCTTAAGGAAAATATGATAACAATGCCCTACTGGATACAAAATATTGATAAAGAAACAGAAATTTACAATATGAAACAAAAATTCTGAGGTTCAAAAAACACTAACTGAAATGTAAAATTCAGTAGAAGATCATATCTGAACAAACAAAAAAGAATCAGAAAACTTAAAAATAGGTCAATAGAGATTGCTTAAGCTAAAGAATAGAAAGACAAATAAACACAATCTCAGAGTTCTGTGGAACCTCACCAGGAAGAGAAATTTAGACATAATTAGGGTCCCAGAGGAGATAGAGAGAAAAGAGAGCAAAGGATTATATAAACAAGCAACGGAGAAAAACTTTCCAAGTCTGATGAAAAACATTAATCTATGCATCCAAGAAGTTCAACAAACTGTAAATAGAGTAAACTAAAAAATGCATACCTGGACACATTAACAGAAACAAAGACATAATCTAAAATCAGCAAGAGAGAAGGAACTTATCAGGTCCAAGGGATCATCAATAGGATTAATGAATAATTTTTCATTAGAAATCATAGAATCTAGAAAGAAGTGTCATTATACATGCAATGTGGAAGGAAAAAAGCTATCAATCAAGAATATTATGTCCAATAAAACTATTCATTAACACTGAAGGAGAAAGTAACATACACAAAAATGAAATAGATGTAGTTGGGCATAATAGTGAATGCCTGTTATCCCAGCTATCTGGAAACCTAAGGCAGGAGTTAGAGTCTGACTTGGACAACGTAGTGAGGCCTTATCTCAAAAAGAAAACATCAGACAAACCTAGACAGATTTTCCATAAAAGCAAATAACTGAGAGCTTATTGCTGCAAACAAAATTGAGAGAATTTGTGCTAAGTAGAACTAGTTTATGTGAAACTCTCTAAGTAAAGAGAATTCTTCAGACTGAAATAAAGGAAACTAGATAGTAACTCAACTCAATATGAAGAAATAAAGAGCATTCGTAAAGGTAACTACAAAGGTAAATATAAGAAGCAGTTAAAGTATATTTTGTGTTTCTAACTCATTTTCCCTTATATTATTTACTAGGCAACATCACAGAGAAATATTTATAAATCAAAATATAAGAAGATGCAATTTTTGACAAAAATAGCATGAAGGAGGATAATGAAAGCTTATAGGAGCAGAGTTTGTATTTCTGATTAAAGTAATATATTAATTGGAGCTAGATCATTATAAATTAAGATGTTAATAATAATTCCCAAGTCAACTACACTCACAAAAAAATCCCCTCAAAAACATATGTCAATAACAACAATGTAGTTAAAATGGTACAGAAGAAAATATTTAACACAAAGGAAAGCAGTATTGATAAAACTGAGGAAGAAAAAAATAAGACATATAGAATACAAACAAGAAAATGACAAACCTAATCTAGATAGCTACATTAACTGTGAATAAATTAAACTCTGCAATTTAAAAGCAGATATTGGCAGAATAGATGTAAAATAACAGTAGCCAACTGCGTGCTGTTTAAAAGAGACTTTAGTTTCAAAGTCACATATAGGTTGAAAATTGAGGATGGAAAGAGATACGCCATTCAAATAGTAACAAAGGGAGTAGCTGGAGTAGTTATATTAATATCATACAAAATAGACCTTAAGGAAGATATTGTTACTGGAGATAAATAAGGACATTTTATATTGTAGAAGGATCTGCTTATCAATGCTATATAATAATTACAAACATAAAGGCACTGAGCAAGAGAGCACCAAAATAAATGAAGCAAAAAATTACAGAACTAAAAGGAGAAATAAACAATTCAACAACAATATGGAAAACTTCTAAATCCCATATTTGCTAATAGAACAACTAGACAGAAAATCAGCAAGGAAATAAAAGACTTGTTCAACATTATAAACCAAGTATACTAGATATTGACAGAACACTCCATCTGACAACAGCAGAATATATATTTATCATTCTTCACAAGTGCAAACTTCAGTCATCAAGAGAGATCATATATTAAGCTAAAAAGCCTCAGTATATTAAAAATACTTAAATCATACAAAATGTGTTCTTTGATGGAAATAGGAGGAAATTAGAAATCAATAACTGAAGTAAATCTAGATAATTCACAAATACAAAATCCACCACAAAAAGCATACATCAGGAAAAGAAAATCTTGCATAAATATTTTAATGCTAAATGTATTGAGACATCATGAGAATAATGTAAGTTACCTTTGACTTCTACAGTCACAAGAGGTACTTGAACTGGTGGCCATTAGCTTCCAGACATTTATGAGTATGGCGAATTGTTGAAGCATATATACATTTTTTGGCAGACTCTGTATGTGAAAATTAACAACACAGTTTCAAATAGTCAATGTGTTAAGCAAGAAATCATCTTAGAAATTAGTGTACGCTTTGAGAAGAATGCAAATGAAAACACAACAAACCAAAATTTGTTATTCACAGAGGGAAATTTGTAACCATATATACCTATATTTTAAAAAAGAAATACCTTGAATCAGTAGCCTAAATTCTGCCTTAAGAAACTGAAGAAAAGAAAATATTAAAATCCAGAGCAAACGAAATATGAAAATTAAAAGAAATGAATTAAGAACATACAACAATAGAAAAAGTCACTAAAATAAAAACTTAGTTTTTGAAAAGATTGACAAAATTGGCAAACCATTAAATAAACTGACCAAAAAGGAAAGAAAAAGGAGCAGTCTCAAATTAATAAGATCAGAAATGAAAATAAATGGAAAGAGGACATATTGCTCCCAACATTGGAGAAATATCATTGTAAGGGGATACTATGAACAATTATGTACTAACAAACTAAGTGACTCAGATTAAATGGAAAGATTCTTGACAAAAGAGTAACCAAACTGATTCAAGAATGGTTAGCAAACCTGAACAGACTGGTAGCAAATAAGGCTATTCAACTAGCAATCTAAAAACTCTTCATAAAGAAAATTTCAGCGTTAGATGACTTTCCTGAAGAATTCTATGAAATATTAAAGAATTAACACAAATTTTTCACAAACTCTTTCAAAAAACAGAAGAAAACACCTTCCAATTAATTATATGAAGTCAGACAAGCACATTACAAGAAAGTGAAACTATAGACCAATACCCATTAGAAATATAGACACGAAGCTCAAGTGAATTATAGCAAACTGATTCAGTAATGTGTAAAGAAGATCATACACCCCTCCAAGGAGGATTGATGCAAAAGGAGTGCAAGATTGTTTCTATATATAAAAGTGAATCTATGTAACGATCATATTAACAGGATAAATATTTTAAACTGTCTGATAAGAGCTGGGAATGCAGCTCAGTGGTTAGGGCACTTGTCGGTGCACATGAGGCTTTGGGTTCAATCCCCAGTACCAGAAAAAAATATGATCAATTTGATAGAAAAAGCATTTGACCAAATCTAATACCAATTCATGATTTAAAAAAACACTCAACAAAATAGGAATAGAAAGGAAATTTTTCAATCAGAGTGTTCAGTTTAGAAAGAAAGAAGTACCGCTGAGCATGGTGGTGTACACCTATAATCCCAGCACTTAGGAGGCTGAGGCTGGAGGACTGCTGCAAGTTTGAGGTCAACCTGGGCTACAAAATGAGTTCAGGGCCAGCCTGAACTCCATAGGCAAAACCCTGTCTCAAGGAAAAAAAAAATAAAAAGGAAAAAGTACCATTTCTATTTGCAGATGACATCACTTTGCATATAGAAAAGGAATCAACAAAACTATTATAGTTAATAAAAAAGAT
Source organism: Dasyprocta punctata (assembly GCA_004363535.1). Taxonomy (NCBI): domain Eukaryota; kingdom Metazoa; phylum Chordata; class Mammalia; order Rodentia; family Dasyproctidae; genus Dasyprocta; species Dasyprocta punctata. The sequence goes on along the minus strand of RJWM01000492.1, from coordinate 170,974 downwards.
CAGCATAGTCACACAATACAAAATAACTATGCAAAAGTTAATCGTATTTATATGCACCAACACTGAATATAAAAATGAAATTCAGCAAACATCTATTTTAACGATAGCATCAAACAGAATAAAAAAATTTGAGAGATTATTTTTAAGAATAATTCAAGAGTTGAACACTTAAAACTAGAACATCATTAAAAGATATTAATTAAGACCTAAGTCAATGGAAAGACATCCATGTTCATGGGTCAGAAAATGTATTAATAATATTAAGAAGGCAATACTTTTCAATTTGATCTACAAATGTGATGAAATCTTTATTAAAATTCTAATTGCCCTTTTATTTTTTCAGAAAATTAAAAGCTGATTCTAAAGTTAATATGGAAATTCAAAAAAAGACCTGAAATAGCCAAAACAACATTGAAAAAGAACAAAATTAAGGCATCATAATTCTTGATCTCAAAACTTACTCGTGAGCTACAATAATCAAGACTGTGCTATACTGGTGGAAGGACAGATGTGTAGCTCAAGTTTCTTTAAAAACCAGCAACAAAGAAAGTAAGTAAATAGATTGATTTAAACATTTTTCAGCTTCAAAGCCAGGAGTACTTGAAAAGATGTTTAACATCATTAGTGATTTGGGAAATGCAAACCAAAACCACAATATTACCTAACATTTACTAGAGCAACCATAGTTTAAAACCTAGAAAATAGCAAGTATTGATGAAGATATGGAGAAATTGTAAGCGTCATGCATTGCTAATGAAGATAAAATCATGCAGTTGCTGTGGAAAACAATTGGAAATTCCACAAAAAGTTAAACATAGACAGAGTTCCTATGTGACCCATCAATTCCATTGCTAAGCATACACCTAAGAGAATTACAATGTGTGTTTATGCAAAAATATATACATAAATATTTATAGCAGTATATTTTGTAACGATCAAAAAGTAGAAACTTACCCTAGTGAATGGACAAAATGTGGTATTTCCACACAATGGAATAATATTGATAAATCTTGAAACTATTATGCTAAGTAAATAAGTCAGTCAGGAAATGTGACATTTTATAATTCTATTTATATAAAATGAATTTGTTATGGCAGAAATAGAAAACTAACTCAACTGTTTAAACCAAAGTGTTATTTTATGCAATCAATTAAAGCTCAGTATGTTATCATGATTGAGAAAAATTAATTTTGTAGTAGTGTTCACTCTCTCCAGAGTCTCACATTCATACTTAAAGCATGGCAAGCTTCCATCCTGAAAGAAAGCAGTAGCGATTGGCATGTTTTCAGCAGCTAAAGCCCCAGTTTGCTCTGACCCCTAGCCGGAGAAGAGCTCTGGCCAACATTAAATGAGGCTTGATTTCCTGCTTTACTGATCCCATATATCAATCATTTAATTCAACACATGTAACAAGTGTCTAATAGTAAGGCCTGGAGTCTCAAAATGAGTAAGTTCCCTACTTTCGTGGAACCAACAATTGTGGTAGAGGCCGATACAGAATTTTCCATCACATAAGAAAGGCCAACCATTAAAATTTCAGAAGACATTTCCTTCGAGACACTACAATGGGAACATCAAGAAAATCACCTAGGACTGGAAATTATTCAGCCTTAAAAGTTATTGAGCCTTAAAAGTTGGATTAGGGATGTTTCCTTGACCCCCAGTTGAAAAGTTTCTGAAAATAGAAGAGGTGGGAAGGTAAAGGTGGTGCATGGTACTAGGCACAACTTACCAAGACAGTTTTATAAAGGCAGTAAGAATTGAACCCTGATTTTTATAGGCTATGTGATTTGTGAAAAAAATCGTGAATCCTTTCATGCCCCAGCTTACTCATGTGTAAAATGGTGATAAGTACAGCCATTACAGAAAACAGTGTGAAGGTTTCAGAAAACTAAAAATAGAATTATCCTGTGATCTAGAAATCCTACTACTGGATATTATCAAAAGGAACTGAAATCAGTATACTGATGTGATGTCTGCGCTCTCATATTCAATGAAGTATTATTCAAGGTAGCCATGGAATCAACCTAAGTGTCTATTGGTGGATGAATGGATAAAGAAAATATGGTGTATATACACAACAGAATGGTATTCGTCCATAAAAAGGGAGGAATCCTGTTAAGTGTGGACAAAATGGACGATTCTGGAAGACGTTATGCTAAGTGAACTAAGGCAGAAACATGAATATCATATAAGCTCATATATGGAATCTAATAAAGTTGAACTGCTAGAAGTAGAATGATGATATCACATAATGGGAAAGTGGGGGGGCTATAGATTAAAGGTCCAAAATTTCAAATAGGAGAGATAGGTTTTGAGACCTATCGTGCAGTGACTATAGTCAGTAATAAGCATCCATTGTATTTCATAAATGTATCAATTAAGATTCATCAATTTATAATAATACTTTTAATGTGGATAAAATGTGCTTTAGGTCATTAGAGTGGTGATTATGAACTGTTTAGCAGTGTATGTGACACAAATCTGTAACTATTCAAATCATCAGATTCCTTCTTACCCAGTTAATTCTGAGAAAATTCTGAAGGACTAAAGTTTTTTATGAGGTCTCTTTCTTGGACTAAAAACTAAATCCTTTGGAGAATTTTAAGGTAGTAATAGTTTGGAGTTTTGTGGGGAATATTTAGTGCTTCATTTTTGTTTTTGTTTTCAACAAATCTGGAATGGATGTCTGCCTTAGTTATTTTTCTTGTTGCTGAGACAAAACACCATATAATCCAAAGTTAAAGGAGGAAAGTTTCATTTCAGTTCACAATTGTAGAGGTTTCAGTCCATAGTCAGCTGACTCCAACACAGAGAAGCAGAACAGAGGAGAAACAGTGCATGGCAAAGCAGGCAGAACGCAGTGAAGCAGTAGGCAGAAGCAGCCAACATGCCTTTCCTTTGTATCCCATCCAGGCTACAGTCTGTTGGGCGGTGCCACCCAGAACCAAGCTAATCCCAATCAGTGAACTAACTTAATACCAATTTAGTACATCCTTAATCCTAGCATGCACCCTATATCTAGCCAGTTTCAGAAAGTCCCAACTATGAGTGCATGAGGCTTTAGGGGGACATCTAGATACAAGCCATAACACTGTCTAAAACTCTAACTCCAAATATTGCTAGAATGTTGCTAGTTACTAAAATCCTAAACATTTAATATTACTGATATTGCCAATTAAGCCAAATACCAGTTAAGCCAAACACCAATTAAGTTTACCATCAAGGGGCCTCTTGGGAGCCCACCCCACCGGGCCTCAGCACCTCCAACCAGAAGACAACTAAGTCTGCCTTCCAGGGGCCTGCGCGACCAGCGTGGACCCTAGGAAGAGAAAGAGATGGGCCTCTCGGGAGCCTGCCCTGCCGGGCCTGAACACCTCTAACCAAAAGACTACCAAGTCTGCCTTCCAGGGGCCTGTGTGACCAGCATGGACCCCAGGAAGAGAAACATGCACCCCCCTCATGCCCCATACGCCTACCTGCATGTAGGCTAAGAATCAAGGACAAAGCTCTGCTCTCCCCACCCTCCCAGTAAAGCAACTTGCTCGTTTGGAGGTCTGGCTAAATTGATAGCAACTAAGGTACATAAAACAACTAAATGCTAGTACTGTTTTGTTCATTTTGCAGGCCTGGGACTGGCAGCCTGAGCATCTCTTTGGAAAATGACAGCATGCAATGTAGCAAAAATGGTGGATTCTCTTCTGTCTTGTCTTTGAGGCCCAATATTGTTCTCATTGTTTTGCTTTATTCTGATTAATTTTTTTTGGCTTTATGTTATGCTCTGTTTTTATTGGTTTTATTGTGGGTTTTTTTGGTTTGATTTTACTATACCTGTTGGAATGGTCAACTATTCTGAAAATAACAAGATATACTATAGTAGCTATTGTTTTCATAGTACCTTTCTTTGAAGTTCTGTACCAGTTCTACTGCTTAGTTTTGATTGACTTCATTCTGTTATGTTTTGTTGCATTTTACTACCTCTAAAAAAAAAGCTTACCATCAAGTCTACCATTGCTGGGTGCATCTTTCATTAACTTCTGCAGTACATATAATTTATACTTTTAATATACTGATGTTGGTTCTTTAATACTATGTTCAGTATAGTCCAAGGTTTACAGATTCTGATAAAATGAGACAAAAACCATTAGCATTAAGGTCAAAGTGTCCCTCCCATACAAGGCCAGAGGTTAATGCTACTTTGCTTCCAACTAGTATGAATTTTTATTAGCATACAAAGTCAGGTTGAGTAACATGTAACTGAAAATAACGTAATACAGATTTTCCCAGTGACCCACCCTCTCTTCTGCATAATTTTTGATTCCAGAGACTCTATCACCAGGGAAAGATTCAACATAAAAGAGGCTGAATCTCAAAGAGCCAACTAGATGCCACACCATGCAAAAGATTGACAGCAGAAAGTCAGTGAAGATATGGTTTAGAGTTAGCCTGATATCTTTCTGATTTCATCCTGGTTCTGTCATGTAGCAGTTAGGTTCACCTAGATGCTTTCTTACTGAGCTATTGCATGGCCCAGAGTGATGAAGTTCCTTGAAGTAACTTCGTCACTCTGGGCCATGAATTAGCTCAGTGAGAAATTATCTATGGCTTCAAGTAATAAAGGGCTAATGAACAATAGCTTAAGCAAATTAGAATTTTATTCCATAAGGAGAACTCTGGAAGTTGACAGTTACAGACACTGATTCAACAGCTTGAGAGGGCAGAGCCAAGGGCTCTCAGCTATCTTGGCATTTCTTTCATCATTGTGAGATGGCAGCTGCAGATCTCGTCACATTTCAGAGAAACTGAAAGGTACAGAGTAGGAAGAAGAAAGTGATGGTGCTTGTTTTAAGAAAGTAAAAACAACCCAGAAATTTCATACCAATGTTGGTTTTCATTCCATGGGCCAGTCCATGCAACATGTGCATTCCTAATTTCAAGATTCTGACATTTTAAAACATATGAAAACACTTAGTTTCTAAAGTACAGGAAGACAATGAAAACAAATGAGAAAATGGGTGTTGAATAAATCAAGTTACCATACTTGACATATGGTAAAGCCCTGTGTGAAGGCAACAGTCACAAGGATGGAGAAAAGTGGACAAGATTCAAACTGAAATCAACAATGCTCTTTGAATAACAGACAGAGGGCAGTAATGGGAAGGACATTGGTCAGGGACCACATTTTATCTTTTTAGTAGCCTCCGAAGAGTCTAATAAACTCCTCAGGACAAAATAGTCAATAAAGATTGGTCCCCACATGATCTCAGAGTCATGATTCTGTGGAAGGGTGGTATGACTGCAGACTACTCCTCTGGAATTGTAGAAAAATATGAACCACCTATTATTAGCCCTTGCTTGATTTTTAGCCAGAGTTTCTGCTGAAATATTTTACTAGAGTTTTTCCTGTTTTAGTTTCATGCATTATGCTAGTGGTTAAGTCAAACAAAAATTCCATCACGTTATATTAAAAGTTCCTCTTGTGACATAAACGGGAAAGCTACAGGGCATGCTCGCCTCTGAAATCCTATCAGAGGTGCTGGTGAGCGGGCCTGATTTCCATGAGAGCTTTTCAATCAGGCCTTCAGAGGCCCTTTTACATGGTATCCTATTATTTAACAGGCACTTTAAATTGAGACCAGCATCCTGATTCTCAGGCAGCATGGCTTTTATTGGGAGTCTCTGCCACATTTAAACATCTTTAATACATTTTAAAAATAGTATTGTAAAAAGCAGTGACCAGACTTCAAAGCATAGACAAGTTGGCCAGAATTGTGAAGCTGGCGACAATTTTCACTGGTTGTAAAGCTTGGGGAGCCTCTTTCAATCCCCAGAACAATTGCTGAGGAAGGGGTTTGACACACATTCCTCCTGAGTGTCTCCTGGATGGGCCTGAATGGACCAGGTGTAGGGGAGCAAGAAGCGGCTGGGGATGGGATCGGCACCCTTCAGCGCAGATGTTAAAAACGCCAAGCAGAGCAATCAGCAAAGCCACAGAAACCAGGCCAAACCAAAAACCAGCCACGGCTTGGAGAAGGGTTGCTGCCCTTTCTGCGCTTTGGTCCCTTGTGTTTCATCTCCTGCCCGAGTTTTCCTTCCTCTCTGGACACTTTAGGGTCTTCCGTCCTTAGGGAAACCTTCTCACTCTCTTTTGCCTCCACTGAACTCTGGGTAGACATTTGCTACCCTTGAGTGAAATCATTTATTTGCACTTTTGGATTCTGCTTCGCACTCCCTGTGACCACCCTGAAAGAAAGCTATCTTTCACTCAGCTCATGTGCACAGTCATTCAGTGTGTGCTTAAAGAAAGCTGGGTCTTTAAGAGAGATCTGGACAGCAGGATCTCTGATAGGGGGCACCATAAAGGCAGGATGTTTGAGTTGCCTTGGTCTAAGACAGCTTCATGAAGTGTGGTCCCTGACCCTGGAGTACCAACACCACTTCAGAACTTGTTAGAAATACACATTCTCAGGCCTGGCTGCTGGGCAAGCGGAGGATCAGGAGAGTGGGCAAGCCGGAGGATCAGGAGAGTGGGCAAGCGGAGGATCCTGTCACTTGGGTGCAAAGCCTGACAGTCTGGGGACTCAGGAAGAACTGATGTTTTGTCTCAAGCCAGAATGCACCATGTCCCTGTTGGAAGGCAGTTGGGCTGGGAGGAATTTTAGCAATCTGTCTTAACAAGATATTGAAGTTGTTCTGATGCACACTGAAGTTCAAGAATAATGACTTAACTTTTTCAAACCTCAGTTTTCTCATCTGTAAAAGAAAGATAATAGTAGCAGCTTTAAAGGGTTGCTCCAAATATGAAATTAAACAATATTATATGTGTCATTTAGTCCAGAGTCTCATATATATTCATCACTCAGTAAAATTATGTAAGAGTGAGTATAGTGTGGTTTGCTTTGTTTTGCTGGACTGGTGGCTTTGGGAAAGCATTGCCAGTACTGGTCTCATTGCCTGGTACATTTGGGTTCTTTAGGTGCATCTAAATCCCTAACTTCTCCCAGCTAAACTCTACCCTTGCAGTGTCTTCATAAGTCAGCCAGAGCCAAGCATGAATCCTGGGCTCCTGCTTACCCCATTAGACCTTGTCCTTGTCTCTCATGTTAGAGACCCTGGATTTTAGGCAGCATCAGTTTGTGATGTAAAGGAAACTATCACCTGGCCCCAACAGGACAGGCTCAAGTGGGGAAGGAAAAGGCCTCAAGGAATTGCTGTTTAAGAAGAAAGGTGAAGGGAAAGCCCTTCTGCATCCTCTGACAGGACACGGAGAAAATCAGACAGTTCTGGAGCCTTGTGTCCAAACAGCCAATTAAGTCATTTAAAGTTTTCCAATTGATTTCCCTTTAACAGAGTCACAATACTTTAAAATTCATCAGCAAACCACATCCCTGCTTAAGGGAAACAGACAGCCCCCCTACTGCTTTACTTAATTCTACCAGACTACTAAACATCACTCCTGCCCCACTCCAGCAAAATCCAATTTAAGTACTCTGTTTATACAGCAGACCAACCTCTTTCCCAAGAGAGAAAAATCAAGGACCATCACCAAATACACTCTTCACCAAGGAGCACACATGCGTGCACACATACCAGTACACACACTCACACAAATGTACACACACTCAGTCACCTTCAGTGCAACTCTCCCTTTGGCTGTAAGCAGTGGAGAGGGCAGCATTACAATTTTCAAAGGCCACTTCTGCTCACCACAGTGCTGGGTAAAGCACTCTGAGGATCTAAAGCTCTCCCTCCCCTCTATCCCCGGAGCTGCTACCAAATAACACACCAGGTGGGTTCTGTTCAGTCACCCCAGGGGTAGTTGAAAGCAACCAAGCTCTGGCATTTCAGGCCAATGAAAATTCTGTCCTTTCACTCTCAAATAAATAACGCTTTGAAAATTATTGTTATTACTGTTCTTTTAATAAGTCCGTGTTGCCTCAGTGCTCCACCTCCCACTGGCTTGCATTTGTTTTCCTGTGGGAGCCAGATCTTTGAAGCTGGCATCTCCCGGAGCAGAGTGAAGATGTAGCACCCTTCTCTGCTTGGCTGACCCTCCCTGGAGAGGCGCTGTGGGGCTGAGTCACCCCTGGTGGGACTTTTCTCATTAGTCCTACAGGCAGCGTGTACTCCAGCCTGGCCAGCCTTAGGTTCTAAGCAGAGAACCCCAAACACATTGTGAGAAATATTAAAGGGGCCAGAAAGTGACAACTTATTACCACCTGAATCAACTCAGTCTAACACTGGCAGATGTGATAAAGAACAGACCACTCCCCTCAGGTGACTGGGTAGAATGAAATATCAGGAAAAACCCACTAACTGAATTCTTGCCCTCACTCTCAGTAAAACAATTATTGAGAACAAGTTTGAAATGGCAACAGCCACACTAAGGGTATAGGGGAAACTAAAACTTGTGATAGTGAACTGTGTCAACTTGAGTAAGAAATGCCCAGTGAAACTGGATCAGCATAGTTATGAGTGTGGCTGAGGGCATCTACTGAAGACAGAATACCCCCACCAGGGTAACCTGTCGCCTGAATGATATAAAAGAAAAATGAAGGAAGGCTAGCTTCTCTTTCTTCGGAGGAGCTCCAGTCTTCATCTTCACCTTGGGTGTCATCTCCGGGCTTCCAGCACAGTCTTTGGCCTCCAGCACAGATCCTCAGTCTCCTGATGTGAACCCACACAAGACACTACACTAAGCTCCAGTCCTCTGGCTGGATCCCTCCATCTCCAGTGCGCAGACAGCCCTTTTGCACTCTTCCACACCTGGCTTTCTGGGCGGACATTGTAAGCCGATCTCGTGAATTCTTATATATTTGTATATCTTACACTGACTGATAAAATAGCAGAATATCATTCTTACGACAAAATATTTTTAGGTCAGCTTAGTACTATAGGATATATACGGATGACTGAGACATTGTCCCCTGTCCTCAAGAAGCTTATGATTCAAAATGGGAAATAAGACATGTACACAAATAATGTAACAAAATCAAGAGCACACAATGAACAATGAGAAATAAAAACAAAGATACCATAGAAATGCAAAGAAAGAGGAGAAGATTTCTGCCCAGGATAGACCAGTCCAATGTTTCCTAGAGAGAGCATGTGAATCGAACTTGGGAGGAAAGTACTGTATTTCAGGAGACAAAGCACGGGAAACCCTACTGTGGGAGACTGGCATTGTGGGAAGTAGCTTAGCATCTGCTGGTGCCAGCTGTTTACCTTTCCTGACTTTTATGAAGCTAGAGTGGGGTCTCCTGATGCAACATTGGCTAAAGGCACTGAAGGGAAATCTGCTAGGTGACCTTTGGGAAGAAGTTTTCTTCTTGACTCAAACAAGAAAAAGAACAGAAGACTTGCTTTTTCCTGGCTTGTACATGATCACCCAAGGATGTACTGTCTGGAACTGTGGCTACCAGCTTGGTATGTGAGAAAAAGCACAAGAATCACAGAGAAAAAGATTTCTTTCCATAATCTAATAGCCATTCAAGAAGATTCATCCTTCTATCGCCTGCAGCTGAATGCATCCTGAGTCACACAGAACAATTACAAAAATCAGGCCATACAGGAAGAGCAGAATGAGCAGAGAAATGAGGTAAGACCAAGCAAGGTGTGCTTGTGCTGGCAGATGCATGTAGCATATGAGAGCATCAACATGAAACAAGGCAGGAAAGCTGGGGCCAAGTTCTGGAAGAATTCATGGCTAGATAAGAACTGTGAGTTGATCCCAAAGGCAGTGGTGGAAAGACAGTGAAGACAATCGAGTGTGGCACCGCCCTTATCAGAGCAGTGGAATAGGCACATCAGTAATAGGGCTGAGATGAAGACTGGAGGAGGTGAGGAAAACACAAAGGACTTCTGTCGCAAATACTCTAACTCAAACATTATCAAGCATTACTTTCGCCTGGGGAGATCTTAGAAAAAATCTGAAATCTAGATTTCAGTTGATCTGGAATGGAGATCTAGAATGGTTTTGGTCCTTTTATCTTTTTTTTTTTCTAAGATCACCATATGACCTAGTACACAGCCAATGTCAAGACCAAGGGCTGTGACAGAGGAAACAAAGGACAGACATGGGAGAGACAATGGGAAGAAAACAGGCTGTATGTGGAGACCAGTGGGGTGCAGAGAGCAAAGGAAAGTCAATGATATCTCTTCCAACATAGGTGACAAGGAATGGCAAGTTTAAGGACAAAAAGTTCAGCTGGGGAAATATGGGCTTGAATATGGGCAAACTCTGTAGGCTAGTGAAACATTTAAAATTACAGATTTTTTTAATTACCTGTGTTGGGAGATCACTTATCTCTGAGTGATGCTGATGCAATGGGGAAGGAATACAGCAAGAAAAACAAAGGTAGATCATCTCTTAAAGCCTTGAGGAACACTAGGGAGAAAGGAAGAACTTGCCTAAGGAGGAGTCAGTTATTTGGTGGAGATTGGACATCAGGGTATGAGGCTGAGACTGGAGAGTAACCTAGCCAGCTGGCCACCGATAAGGCTGCACTTTGATACAAAGAGGTGTACCATCTCATCTCACAGCAGAAAAAATAAAAATGTAACTTCTAAGAGTGAACATTATAGTAAACTATTAAAAATCAATGAGCAATGTTTTCAAATGTTACACTTGAACAAAACTTTCCTACTTTTGAAACAAATTAAAATTGTGCACATGCCCACCAGTGAGGTACAATGGTCCAGAAACAGCCAGCCGAGGTTGGTTAAGTGACACTTCTTCTTTACAAAAACTTAAACAAATGTACCTAAAAATCTTTCCTTCATTTTTGTCTCAACTTTCTTCGTGAAGAATTGGACAGATAGACAAAGGAAATTCCAGACCTTCCCAGTTGGTTCTGTATGAGAACATTTAAAATTATTGAAAAATATTATTGTATAGATGGTTATCTAATAACAGATATTATTGCTAAAATAATTAAAGTATTTGATATTGTTTCAGTTAGTACTATAAATGATAATCTTGTATCATTATCATGTAGTAAGAGTCAAGATTTTCTTTTCTAAAATCCTCTTTGGCTCTGTGGTCCTCTATATTGGACTTAATTAAAGTAGCTAGAAAAAACTTACTTCCGAAGATTGCATTGAAATTGTTTCTACTATTTTTCTTTCTCTCAGCAAACTGTATACAGGTATAAAGGGTGATGACTGGGTTTCTGAGACAGAATCAGTAGCCTATTTGTGAAAACAGAATTTCATTTACTCTCTATTAGGACAAAAGGAGAAACTATTAGAGTTATCTAATACTTCTGTAAGTTTTAGTAGGAAAACACATGTCCTTAACTTTGAAGGAAAAACCCAGTGAGAAATAATCCATGACTTCTCCTTTACTATTTTTTAGTAATTGCTTCCATGTAAAATTTTCTCAAACATGCACTTCTTAATGAAAGGTTTTGAATTAAATTTCTATCTCAGATAAATGTACATTTGCTAAAAATCAGCCATGCATCCTCAAAAATACAAAGACTTATGGCTAAAGCTAGGGTTAATTACCTTTAGTTCTTAAATGAAGTTGGTTGCTATAATGGGTATACCACTGAGAAAAAAGATAACTAAATGCACACGTTCTGCGGGAGCCGTCTCATGTTCATGCATGACCTTGGAGGTCCTCTCCAACTCCAAGAGTCTAGCATTCCACAGTGAATTGTACCTGGTGTACTTTCACTGCTATCTTAAGGAAAGAAAAGTTTGGCTGATTTCCAGCTTCTTTTTAATTTTAAATAGACTCAGTTTCGTACAGTAGAATCTTTTCAGCCATTAAAAATTATGAGTTTTTAGAAAAAAATTAAGAACAAAGAAAAACACTAAACTTTAATGAATATATATGTTAAATATACTGTATTATTATAATTTTATTAAAATTCTGTTAAATTTTACCAACATTTTTGAATTATTTACAATGGTTAATTCTGGGAGATAGGCCAGGGATAATTTTTTATTTTCTATTTATCAGTCATTACATGCAGCATATGAAACATTTCATGATAAAAACATTATCAGAAAGTTTGTTGAAATATTGATGTAGTTTACCAAAGTCTTATTTATAATCAATAACCACAGATACTACCATGTGCTATCACCACATAAAATACATGTAAATCACGCAGATGTGCAAAAGTTACCACAAGGATAAAATCCTTAAAGAAACATTAATAATGTTTTGAAAGGGGGTATATGGAAAGGTTGAAGCCACAGTTACCTTAGACTTGACCTTCATGGAAAAGCATTGCTAACACTTCACTGGGGCTTTGATCTTATATAGATAATATAATTTTGTTTAGGTCATGTAGAAGAGAGAGATTGGCAATGGGCATGTTTCTACTTGGAAGAGACTTTGTTCATTTAATTTAAATAAGACTGACCCATCTAATTCCTGGAGTTTATTTGAAACATTCGGGATAATTCTTTAACATAGAGATGCTTCAGAGCCTAAAGAAGGAGTAGGTTACACATACTCAACATTTGCTATCCTTTTGATCACAGCTGAATTCCATTCTCCAATCAATGGCATGCTTAATTTGGGCTCTCACAAGGACAGGAGCTAGGTGTTGGCTTAAGTTCAGTACAGTGTGCTAGGTATGTTTCAGGCACTAAAAAACTATTCACTGAATGGGTAATTCTGGCTTTTGATCTGGTCAGAATGGGACTAGTAAGAATGGCAATGTAGAATTGCCAAATTAGAATGCCAAAGACATCATATAAAAATGCCTGTACTTGTGAAGTACACTTTTGATGAATAAAATAGTAACAGCAATCTCATCTGTTTTCTCTAAAATTTGATATGTAAGCTTGATTTATTTACTAACCAGTAATAACAGTGTTTTGGCATTTCTGTGACTCATGCATTATGCTCAGTACTTTACCTACATCAGCTCATTGACTCCTCATAATGAACATCTGTATTGACCTCAGTTTACGGATAAGGCCATTATGACTCCTAGACGTTGGTAGTTCGCCTCATGTCCTGCTGTTCCAATACCTACCTAGGTCTGTCTGACCTCAAAAGTCCATGTGCTTGACCACAGCCCTGTGGTCACTGCCAAGTGAATTTATATTAGATATTACACACTATTAAGGATTTTACATTTATTCATTTATTCAACAATATATCATTGAGTGTCTACTCTGTTTCAGGAATCAAGGATTTTAAAAATTAAGACAAGCATCCTAGGTAGATCACTGGTCATGTTAGGAAAAAAACCTATAATTTTAAAGAAATAATTACAATATGTTAGATATGTAAACCACAAGGAAAACACAATATAACTAGAGATCAGAAGAGGTTTCTCAGAGGATATGATTTTTCAAACAAGCTGGGAAGAACAAGCAGGAATTGGGCATCCAGATAAAGATTGGAGAGTATAATTGTTATGTTCTGAATCTTAAATGTCATCTAGAGGACCATATGTTAAAGGATTGGTTACAGGCCTATGGCAGTAATGTGACATGGCAGAACTTTAAGGCAATAGGACCAAGTGGAAGGAAGTTTGGTCATTTGGTACATGCCCTTGAAAGAAATATTGGGATTCTGTCTTCTTTCTTTCCCCTTTGCTTCCCAGTTGCCTTGATATGAGCAGTTCTCTCTATCATCCACTTCCCCCATGACATACCACATTGCTACAGGTCCAAAGGCAATAGGGCCAAGTGACCATGAACTGAAACCTCTGAAAACATAAACCCAAATAAACCTTTTCTCCTTTAAGTTGATTTTCACAGGCATTTTGTCACAGTAATGAAAAACCGACTAGCACAATATTCAAAGAAAACCAGAAGCATGGGATTGCTTAGGAACCACAAACATTTGTCAAGGTTGCATGAGATGATACAAAGAAATGAGAAGGGAAGAAGGAAAAACCTGGAAATAGTAGCCTCTAAGTCAGTGGTTTTCCAAGGCATGGCCGCTGGACCAGTGGCATCACTATCATCTGAGGACTGCACTGAAATGCAAACATATGATACTTGGCAGACATAATGCTTTAGGGAAGAACAAGCAGGCATCCAGGTGCTGATCGAGAACTGCTAGGCGAGGTCATAATAGTCCTTTAGAAGGCTCAAGGATTTTTTTTCCACTCTGTTGCCTTGTTAGAGCAAATTATCTTAAATTGCCAAAGGAGAGGAATTTTCTTAAAGAAATTTTCAGACGCCTTTAACTAGATTGTCGGTCTTCTGCATTTGTTTTGAAAAGTAGCAACTCAATAACCATTTATAAATCACAACAGAATAAATGGTTTCCAAACTACTATTTGTGACCTGCAAGGAACACAGAAACACTTTCTCATTGTGAGACATTATGGGAAGAGAATGAATTTGTGTGATGCATAAATGGTCGGATGGTTTTATTGCTCTTTATATGACAACTTTGTGGAAAATAGAAAATAATACCTTTAGTTTATATTCAGCTATAACAACAACTGATTATTTCTAAAGATTAAATCACATTCTATCAAAATGAAGTGGGCTACATGGTAACTTCCTCATGGAATCATTTTCTAGCAGCAATTTTTAAATATGCAATCTCAGCTAATTGAAAACAGGAAAAAAATCTATATCTATAAGCTCTTTGAAGTGGCATCCAATGGATTATAATAGTGGTATGTACACAAAGCTATCAGCATGAACCTGTCTTCATCTGGGCTATTGGTCTCTTATGGATGTCCCAATGTGTAAGGAACCTAGAGCAGTGAACACTGTATTGGTAGACTGTCAAACAAAGATAACCAAATGGCAGGTGAAAACAGAGGGAACAAAATGCTGATTAAGCTCTAGACTCTTAAAGAGAAGGCTGATTCTAGACTAATTACGGCTAACATCCATCACCAGCATAACAAGTCAAAAATGGAAATCTACTTAAATGGTTGTTTATTGTCATGTAAACCAATACTAGGCTAAGGAAATATCTTTTTCTGTTACACTCATTGTTTCTCCTCTCAATACACACACACATGCACGCATGCACGCACGCACGCACACATACACACCATGCCTCTTACCAGACGCTATCCATCTACCTCTACCACATTATCCCTGCTGTCTGGCTTATCTCAATCTACACATATTAAGACTTCAAGCACCAGTCTCTGCAAAAACACTCTTACTACTCAGTCTGATCCAATATTTCCATCTTAAGAACTTCTATTGCTTTTTTTTTTTTTTTTTTTTTTTTTTTTTTTTTTTTTTTTTTTTTTTTTTTTGCGGCACTGGGGATTGAACTCACAACCTCACGCCTGCCAGGGCAGGCACTTAAGGCACTGAGCCAAACTCCCAGCCCTTGCATTTTTATTTATGCTAATAAATACAATGAGTGTTTCCCGAACTTTAGCTAATTTTATATTACTACATGGACAGATTTTGTTATGATATACCACCTGTTCTAATATTTAGTTCAATACTTAGAAATTTTCTTTAGATTGATCCCCTTCTTTGCTCAAGTATTAACTTGATATTAATACTATAAATGAAAAACTAGCACTTGCTAAAAATTAAAAGGAACATGTTTAATGCCTATAAAATACATAACTAGAGAAAACGTACTTCCTCCATGAAGTACGTTAAATTATTTATCACCAACTTTTGCAATAGGGTTCAGAGTGAATTCCTTAACTATGTAATGTGGTATGATTTCTCAAAGTGTGGGCCTTGGGCCAGGAGCTTTGGCATGACACGGAAACTTACTAAGAAGATAATTTCATAGACCCACTCCAGATATACTGAATAGGAAAGAGGTCCAGCAATCTATGTTTTAGCAAGTCCTCTAAGTGATTCTGATGCATACAAAAGTTTAAGAACTCCTGGGTCAGAGAATGGATTTTACTGGAGAAGTTTACACCCTAAAGGTCAGCAAGAGAAAACATTGGTCCCCCCATACTCCCATCACGTCACAGAGACGTGCAGGCCAGGTGCTGCTGGATGCACCTGGGTCTATGGCTAGTGGAAGGGCCTGCCCATTTTGCACATCTTTCATAAAAGGCAAGCATGAGCACCTCCCCGTCAGTGAAAGACAAGACAATTTGGGTTAGAAAGCTAGCTATTTCTACAAGTTGTCTGAGAAATGCAGCTGCCAAGCACATGTGGTAAGTTGTATTTACTTCTATCAGGGAGGAGCATCACTGCCATAGAAAACTAAGGAGTTTGGTTACAGTCTCCTTTATGGGAGAAGGGGTTCCCCCAACTCCAGCCAATACTAGACCTTTCAAGACAGAGCCACTTTTAGGTATTCCTGCCCAGCATTCTATCCCAGAGATACACACTGCACACTAACCTCTACATTCACACAGATTTCTGTGTGGTATTATGTTCAGGCTAAGTAGCTTCTCTATTGGTATTTAATTTTCAAAACTTCCTTGTGTTTTGTCCCCAAGTGCCTTTGTGTTTTCCTTTGTCTTCTGCATGGCACCGAGGTGGGTGTCAGGGAGATCCCTATGAGTAGTATTTAGAACCATAATGTTTCCTCTGATCACGCACTTTCAAAAGAGAAAACTGAGGTGCACAAAAGTGAAGAGGGCTTGCTCAATTCCATATGTTCAATTAGCGACAGGCAGAATGAAAACTCATGCATTAAATCTCAGTGTGGCATTCTCTCAACATTAAACAATAATCAACGTGGTTACTGTATCAAACATATATGACCCAATCCCTGCCTACACACAGGAGCATAATATCTCAGAGGTTTCTTTAAATTAAATTTACTATAATGTTTCCTCCTCTAGAAGTATTTACTAAGTGTTTATACCACCTATGAAGGAATGTTATTTATAAGTAACTTATAAAGACGACTTACTCGACCAGCCAGGATGATTTTTCTTCTGAATTACACCCTAATATGTATAGCTTGCTTGCTCTCAGCTGATTCCACTTGGAGGTTTGCCGGGCACAATTTACGTCTATGAACTGCTGAACATTTAAGCAAATTAAGTGTCTAAAAAATCAAACACAAATTGTATCTTGGTGATTTATGCCTTCATAAAGCAAAACACATACAGTGTGCCGAGCGCAGGCCAGATTTATAGGCCCGCTGGTTAGGAAAAATGAATAGATAGTCCCTTGAGTACATGTCAACAACAGCATGTGTGTGTGTGTGTGTGTGTGTGTGTGTGTGTGTGTGTTCAATTCTTGACCATGGGGGTGATATTTGTTTTACAAATTATCTTCAATGCTAACATGTAATGTGAGCTGAGAATGAGAAAGATGTATAAGAATTCTGGATAGAGATTTAGGAACCAGTTAACTTTCAGTAGAAGCCAAAAAGGTAGGCACTGACACAGTCTTTATGTCCTTTCTCTAATTTACCCCCTCCAGGCTACCCAGCTACTCTTACAGCCCATGAAACAATCTCCCTTAAACATCGGCAGATGGGAAGGAGAAAGTGTGATGTAAATCAGTAGTGCCTAAGTAAACCAGAGTCCAAGAGTTGACTCAGATCTCTTCTTTTAATGTCTCATACCCTATGGTCACTCCAGGTACAATATCCTACTGAAAGCACAGGACAGTGATCAATCATCTGTGCTGATATCAGAGAAAAAAAATATTTGAATCTCAATTTTTCTACTTAATGAATATGAGCACCTGTTTCCTTATCTGTAAGTGGGGATTAATGGCTTCTACTTCCAAAGAGTGTTGCTCAGACTAGTGAGATAATGGGTGTGTGGTGGGCAGCCTTAAGGTAACTCCTGTTAACCCCCACCCCCACCCCCCAGCTTCTGGTACTGATGCCATCATCTTGAGTATGGGCTGAACCTAGTGATTTACCTCTTGGTGCAGTCAAAATGGCAAAGGTGATGGATGTCACTTCAAAAGTAGTTCACGAAAGAAGACTGACTTTGGCCTTGCTTACCCTTTCATGCCTTCCATCACTTACTTGTTTTCATGAAAGTCAGCTTCCAAGTTGTGGACTCCCCTGAGGTGAGACCGAGGAGCAGGGAACTGATGGAGGCCTCCAGCCTACAGCCAGCGAAGAACTGAGGAATTAAATCTTGCCAACATTGTGTGAGTGAGCCTGAATAACGAACTTCCCAGCTGAGCTTTAAGGTAAGTGTGGTGGATAGCTTGAGTTTAGCCTCATGAAAGATACTGAGTCAGAAGATTCAGCTAAACTGTACCAGGATTTCTGACCACAGAAACTGTGAGGTTAAAAATGTGTGTTGATTTTAAGCTGCTAAATTTAAGAGTATTTGTTCCACAGCAATAAATAAAGTGCTTAGCACTCTACCTCGCACACGAATATTCTATATAATAAATGATGCCTATTATTGTAATTATTAATGACTGTGTGCAATGCTATTACTCAGTGATAATTTAATCACTGTACTTCTATTTAGGTTTCCAAATAAAGATTTTAGAACATGTGATGTCTGCAGTTGGTTTTTAGTTCATGAACAATGCCCTATCCTAAAATAACAGACATTATAACTTCCAGGAGAACAAAGTTTAAGAATGTGCCATTAGATAGAATGTTACCCCTTGAATTGTGAGTTACTGTCTTGCATTATATCCCAATACTGATAGTTTGGGGTAAATTTGTCCTACCTGACTGTAAACACATTGCTAAGAAAATTAACTGCGGCGAAAATTTTAGGTTGCTACAAAAAAGTCAATCTTGTGGGACCTGCTTAATTAAAAATCTGACCTTAAACTCTACAGTGTTTTCTTTTGGAGAAAAGCCACAATATAATTGACTACTAGACAAAGACATTTCAATTCAAGATCAGTTTTCTATTTTTGTTATCAAAGTGAAGTGAAACTTATCTTGAACGAATAACAACAGGTAGGGAAATGGATTTACATAAAAGGATGTTCACTGAGGCATTACTTATGAACATTTAAAAAATGTAAGACAATCTAAGTGTCCAACAATAAGAGTGACTGAACAATTTGTGGTGCTTTCATACATTCAAATACTATGAGATTATTACACGTGCTTTAAAGAACTACTTACTGACCTGGGGAAATTATCACAAATATTAAGTAAAAAAGATGGATATAAGACAATTTGAATGATAAGATTTAAGTTTTGGAGGCAAAGAGTATAATTGAGTACATTTATACTCAACTGTAACAAATACCTTAAATAATGCAATCCATCAAGGACAGGGTGTGGGGGGTGTGTGTGTATGTGTCACAGTGAATGAGAAAAAGAGAGTTTTTCTACATTTTCTTCTTTCTAGCCTTCCTTCCTCTTCACACACAATTTATTTCCATTTCCTCCCAGTTTATTCTTATTGCAGTAGTTGTTATAGTAGGGACGAGAGAAGTACAGAAGAGAACAAAGGAAGAGGGGAAGGGATTAGCTAAGAGAGTAATTTAATCTACATTATAGGGGAGGAGAGCAAGAAAAGTGAATGGGGATGAAGGTAAATATAGAACTGTCCAAACTATGCTTCTCAATTGTAGAACCCCTGGTAGACTAAGTCATTGACTTATAGATCCACAGGTATGGCACACAAACAGAAAAGACTGAATCTACATACTCCATAATTCAGCCCTAGGGAGTGACCAGGAGTCCCTCCATACCCCAACGCCATCTCTCCCTCTCCAGAGTTAGTCTACATTAAAGACAGGGGGATATGTAATAGGCCATGATGCCAAGAGGTTGCTCTGCAGTATAGGAAAGAAGAAGTTTTGAAACAGTTAGTGGGACCATGGTTTAACCTAAAATTCATTTTTGGTTTTCTGACAGATATAGATGGTACAGTAAAGCTGAAGTGGAGATGCCTATGTGAGAAGTCCCCCGCACAGGACCCAGGCTAGAGGCACAGGAGTGGCAAAGACTTTCCCTTTTCTTTGCTTTTCTTCCCTGTGCATTTCTTTGCTTACCTTCACTTACCCGTCAGTGTGAAAACCTGGTGTGCATCTCAATTGAACAGCAATACAGTGAGCCAGGATCTGGTTGAAACTGAGGATCTTGATAAAAGAACAGATTCTGGTTTGGTAGTTGGGGGTTGATTGCTTGCAGTTCTAGTCTGTGGACATCTAGAGGAATGACAAGGTAGAAGGGCCCCAATTAGGTATGTTACTGAGAGAGGAGGCTGCCCCAATTGTGTTCAGAGTAGATCTTAAAATAAAGGTACAGATGGTGTCTTTGTGGCTTCCATGTGACACTACCTAGGTCATTGGTTAAGGAGTCTACACAAAGTTATAGCTTTGCAGCATTAATACCAAATAGTGTATTTTCACAGAGTGCTGTTCTAGGGAGCTCATCTAGTACCTGAGGGCTGACGTGGAAGTCTGGGTGACTCAGATATCCAGTGGTCACCTCTGACATTAGAATCAAAGGTGCTTTTAATTTTCTCCTTCATACTTTCTGTCATATCTTATATAATGAACATGCATTATTTTTTAATTGGAAAAAAATGTTAAAATGCTTAACTGGCTCCTTGTTGTTGAACCTTTTTAGTTTTTAGAGGTAAAATGTATACTGTTTTGTTTCTTAGAAAATGTCATATTCTTTATGCTTCTTGGTGATCTTTGATTTCTGGGAGCAGCTGATGAATGGCCAGGAAATAAGGACAAGAAATACAGTGGTTCTTACATTGCTGGAAAAAACTCAAGAGGAGTTTTCAACATTATCAGAGTTAAGTCCATGGAGGACAGGATCTGATTATTTGTTTATTTTCTCCATTCAGAAAAGAAGAGCACAGTGGTTTGAATTTCAGCAGAAGGATTAAAATTAACATTGGAAAATCATTTCCCAGTAGTAAATGTTCTTAAATAAAGAAGTGAGCTATCAAGGAATATTTGTAATCTTTATCCTTGAAGACCTTTTAAAAATATTATATATACATTTGAATCATCAAATTTATCCATGATACGTAGAATACATAAAATCACAAAATGATGTATCCCTTACACTTAGCAAATTTGGACCACTTCTCTTTGCCAAAAATTAGTGTGAATTCAGAGGGTACAAATTAATGCTAGTAATTACAAAAGAAAAATATACTTAGAAACCCAGCTGTAATAAATAGTTTAAATAATGCAATACAAAAGCAAATATAAATGATTTTCATTAACCACAGTTTGGGATTACCCATACCACTACTCTATTAGTATAGGTAATTGAAAATGGACTCTGTAATCAATCCCCATTTCTTTGATTTAATTCAGGTGCATTCCTCACTGGGGCTGGGGAAGGAACTCAATGGCCACATGAAAGTCTTTGTGGCCTGAAGGACATTTGGTTATGACTTTAAAATGCCACTTATTATGACTCAGTAAAATTATTTAGGGCAAAGCAGTTAAATTTTATCCTTTGATATCAATATCCTTCCATTAAATTTTAAATAAACTTTTAATTTTATTGCACTGCTCTAAAATCTGTATACGTGTTGCTGTGATCTTACAGAAGACTAGGATCTTACGGAAGACTGGGAAAATAATACAGTCTTCTGTTTTCCTAGGCATCTGTGTCACCATGATCATGACATGCTGATGCCAGCCACGGTATGGGCAGTCATTTTTCATCATAACACTGATCTTCACCTTCTCTACTTCCTCACAGACCTGATCCTCCCTGTGGGGGATACCACCTGACTGAGATCCCACCTTCTGTCCACTGTCAACTAATGCTTGAGAGCCACCTTTCTCTGCTCGATTTCTCTTATGAATTACCACCCTGCCCAAGACTGCCTCTTCAACATCCTCTTCTCTCCAATCTATAACCATCACCTTGGTCCATGCTAGCATATTCTCTCATCTGATCACTCTACAACTCCTTGATTAGTTTCTCTACCTCTAATCTCACTACCCCTCTCCCCCATTCCATTCAGGCTACATGTCATTCAGATTGATCTTTCTATAAATCAAAGCTAATGATGCCTCTACCTCACTTTCAATTATTTAACAGAAGACCACATAGTACGTGGTTCCACTTATATAGAGACAGAACATCATAGTTTAATGACTGCCTGTGGATGGGAGTGTTGAGGGGGATGGGCATGGGATTTCTTTGGCAGGAAAATTAGTTGCACAACTCTAGTTACTCTAAAAACAACTGAATTATGCATGTATAAGTAGATTAATCAAAGTGTATGTGAGGTATGTCTGCATAAGACTCTTACTTAAAAACCCTTCGGTGGTCCTCATTACTTTTTCATGTGAACCCAAGATTTTTGACATAGTCTATGATCCACTTAATCTATCCTAGGCCCCAGCCTTACACATGACAGGTCTTACTATGGACTTGTACTTTAACCATAGTGAATTTCTTTGGGCCCCTTATTCTTGGAACTCTCCACTTTGCTTTGGGTTATTGTGTTTGCTGTTCCCTCTGTAACCCTCCCCACACCAATCCCTCCAATTTTCACCTGACAGTCTCACATAACCTCAGTGCTCCATTTAATTCTCACTCTAAGAAGCTTCCCTGAATCTTGATGTTTGGGTGTCCCTTCAATTATCACCCTAGTCTCTATTTATCGTACATGTATACATTTTCTTGTTTCATTTCTAAATCGCCTATAGATTCAATGAGATATCAGGGACAGTGTCTCTGATGATCATTCAGAATGTAACACAGTGCCTGGAATGAATGACTTATTCAAGTGTTGGTCAAAGGATAACATTTCTTATTTTCCACTAAGTTTATGTAACCCAATATGAAACCACCTTGTCGAACAACAATATGTACGTGTTGCTTCTATTTCTTCATCAATTATGCATGCAAAGCCCTTTGTAATTCTCAAACCTCTAGGAATCTCCACACTGACTTCCACAGTGGTGATCCCTCAGAAAGCTAGGATTGGAGGTCCCATTTGACCCAGGTATTCCCCTTCTGGGTATCTTCCTGAAAGAATTAAAAACATCCTACCACAGTGATATATATGCACCTATGTTCATAGCTGCCCAGTTCATAATATCTAGATCTTGGAAACGACCTAAATGCCCCTTGACTGAGGAATGGATAAAAAAGATGTGGTATTTCTACATAATGGAATACTTCTCAGCTATAAAGAATGATAAACTAGACATTTTCACTCTGAAATGAATGAGTACTGAAAATACACTTCTCAGTGAACTAAATAAGTCATACATATGTAACCATTGCATTGTTGAACTTGTGTGATGAACTGAAACAAAATCTATGTATATAAAAAATTAGTTAAGACAGTTAAAGAAAAAGAATTTTGAGTGAAAAGTAGCTTTCTCAGGGTCATCTTCAGATTTCATTTTTAATGTGAAATGTATATTTGAAAACAATAGAGCAATCATAACTAAAAAGATAGTCATATAGCTGGTTTCTCTTGATTCATTGAGGCAAAAATTTTGTGCTAGTAATTTTTTGGATAATGTTTCATGTCTATATCTTTTATCCTAAATAATTTCTGTGAATATAATAATATGCAATGTGCTGATGATTGTTACTCTCTTATTGGTTGGTTGTAAAATTGTTTTACTTTGGTTTCTTACTTTCCTTTTGCTTAAAATAAAAAAAAATGAACAAAAATTCTCAAACCTCTAGTAAACTCTGTCTCAAAAGTTAATGAAAGGGAAAGAAAGTCCTTAAAAGGACAGAATAACTAGGATAGGGGAAAGGAAAAAAGGCAGAAAGAAAAAGATTATATGTATGTTGGTAAACACATATAAATGTATATATGTATATGCATGCTAAATAGATACCTATACTACCAATCTCTGTTAGTTCACTAAAAAGAATAGTTTGTGCTGTCATTGCTTGATTTCTCACTTTTGTGCCTACATTTTATAACCTGAACAACAATTTCTAAGACAGCAATATACAATATATTAACTAATGTTAATTCCCTACTATTCTTTTGAAATTCTGCATCATTTCTATCCTTTTTTTGTTTTGCTTTTTTACAAATTAAAAAAATGTTACAAAGTGGCAATTACTAAAGTTAATAAGTGACTCCTAATCTTTATTCTCCCTGATTTTTTTGCAGACATAGATGTTGCACACCAGTTGTTCTCACTGTGATCCAGAGGCCAGCAGCAGTTATACCTATGAACTTGTACCTCTCTCCAGACCTACTGAGTGGCTAGGGTCCTACAGCAATCTGTATTTAACAAGCTCCCTGAGTGATGATTCTAATGCATGCTAAAATTTGAGGACCACTGTGCTAAGTTACTTTGCATTGATAAGCTTGACCTCCTTGTCATGGCAAACAGTCGGGAGAGCAGTACAGATAGCAAGCTCCCAAGCCAAGCTATTCACTAAAACACTATCACTCCAGCTTATGGTTCCCTTTACTCATGAAGCTCTGACCCCCAGGCATGGATGGATAGGCAATATAGATTCTTGAATGTATATGCACAAAGTTGGTTTGCCCTGGCCATACTTACAATAGTGGCAAAATTACTAGGTATATATTAAGAAATTCTCAAGTTCATACTCAGTAAAAGTCCCTATTTGTAACCTCATGCCATCTTTCTTTGACCTTATCTTTTATGATCTGCACAATATCTCTCATGCTTCTCCCGCAAAAGCTTAACTCTCAGTCAATCGCATAAGGTCAATCACAATGCTCCAACCCTATTTATGCATTTCTTCACTTGTACTTGGTTTTACTCATTGGCATAACATTAACAAGTAGATGCTCCACATGCTGTACCTCCAGACTAGGGATCCTGTACAGGTAACTCAGCTGGACTCTTCGATTTGACCAAACTCTAACAGAGTTCCTGATTGTGATAGTCCAAATGAAGACTCCCTGAAGACTCCTCTTCTTTCTACAATTACTTAAATTTAAAACATCAATATCAACAATTTCTAAAATAAAACCTATTATTCTTCTACCCTATTACATCTTGATTATGTCCCTTTGAGTTAAACGAACTTGAAAACCTTAGTGTTGTTCTTCAATAACCTATTAATTTCCACTTTCACTGCTTTTGTCTATTGCAATTATAATTTTAATGATTCCTTAATAGGCTTCTTTGCTTTTTTTTTTTTTTTGCATACTCATAATCCCAATTCATTCTGTTCAGTGTTGCCATATTACTTCTCTGTTAAAAAAGCCTCAGGAAAAAAAGCCTTGTCCCTTGCCTAAAGGTAGCTCGCAGTCTTTGACCTGACATTCAAAAGACCTCACAAATATGGCCAAAACATAATTTCCAACTTCAATCTTAATGATTGTCAATACAATCTCTTTGCTCTTGCCCAAATGGTCTATTACAAAAATCCCCAACCTTTTTGGCACCAGGGACCAATTTAGTGAGAGATTTTCTATGCGGGGAAGGGGACATTTGCAGAAAGAGTTGGTTTCAGGATGACTTGAGTGCATAACATTCATTTTGTACTTTATTTCTATTATTGTTACATTAAATTATCATAAGGAGTGTTCAACTAGGTCAGTAGTTTACAATAGGGTTTGAGCTTCTTTGAGAATCTAATGCCATGGCTGATTTGACAGGAGTCAGAGGTCAGGTTGTAATATAAACACTAGAGAGCTGTTGTAAATACGGATGAAGCTTTGTTCACTAGACTACCTCCCACTGGCTGCTGTGTAGCCTTGTTCCTAACAGGCCAAGAATCAGTACTTATCGGTAGGCTGGTGGTTGGGAATTTCTGGTCTACTGCTACACCCACTACCACTACAACCACCACTACACTTTCTACTATACCACCATCACCTCCACTACTGCCACACCTAACTACAGCAACTAACCTTGCTTGAGAGCTTACTATGTATGAGACATGAAACACATTGTTAAATGCTTCAAATTCATCACTTCAATCCTCACAATAACCTTAAAGGGTTATTATCCTCATGGTGCAGGCGGGGAAACCAAGCGATACCAAAAGTTAAGTGATTTGCCTCTATGGAGATACAAGTATCTGCCTATGTCAGTAAACAGTTAATTCTTTGGAAGTAAGGGAAACATTTACTTTCTAGGGTTCAGCTCAGTTCTGGACTCATGTGATCAATAAATGCATTTAAAATGAATAACGAATGAATTTCAAATTCCATCGCCTTAACTGCTACAATCTCTTAACCTTACAGACCTCTAAATATATTTTTGTTCATTCTTACTTTATGCATTTTTCACTCTGATCACCTTATTTTGACTATTATTATTGTCCTTTCTGTCTTTCTAAATCCTCTTCAGTCAAAGTTATCAATAAAATGCCAGCATTGTTCACACTCTTTTTTCTAGTAAAGCAAGTTCTTCATGGGCTTTATCTAGGAATTGTTTTCCTTCCTGCCCATTTGATTTTCATCATATCTTGCTTTCCATGATTCCTTAACTTTTTACATTTTCTCACCCAACTAAGATTATGACTTCCTCTAAAATAGAAATTTTGTACTAACTTTCAATAATTGGCACAAGATTAAATGAATGGAACTTCGAATGTCAAAGAAGGTTAACCGAAAGTTTCTAAAAGGAGAAAAAAATTGCTCACAACTGTCAGTGATTCTCCAACAAGTGAATCATTCTTTGACTATTAGTATATAGTTAGGGTAATGCTAATGGTATAAAAGATAACCTAGAATTTCAGTGGCTTAACAAATGGAAATTAATTTTTCAGTCATTTAATAGTCCAATGCAGCTGAGTAACTTTCCTCAGCTAACTGATTCCATCTTATGGCTTTATATTCTGACAACATGGGTGAAGGTGGGAGTTATGCAGCTGGAGGTTGGGGAAAAAAGGGCAAATAAGGTCTATCTACTTCCTATCTGGTTTGCTTTGAAATGATGTATTACTTGGGCTCATGTTGCAATGGAGAAGCAGTCACATGGCCCCTCCTGGCTATAAAGGGCAAAGAAATGCAGTCACTGGTGGGCAGCTTCATAGCAAAGGGTAAAAAAGGATGGCTATTGGTAGACTTAGCCATCTATACCATGAGAAATTAATGAATTACTCTTATTTTCAGGGGTAATAATGCATTTTTGAATTAACTATTTAAAAGCTCAACACTGACTTGCTTTCTGAATCTCAGTCTGTGGTACTTTAAATATTCCTGATTTAATCCACAAACAGTGCTTTGGAAAGCACCACACAGATAGAAGCCCAATTATAAATTTATTTCAATGACAATCACTCTAAAACCAATATATTCTCATTCACTACCTTTAAGTCATACCCTAAAGGTAGCTTCAGAAAATTCACTTGAAAACATTATGCTGAGAGAAAAAAAATCAAAAATAAAGGGACCAATAGTGTATATAATTTCAATTCTGTTAAGTATATAGAATGGCCAACTCCATAAAGGCAGAAGATTAGAAGCTACCAGAAGCTGAGACAACAGGAAGTTATTGTTTAGTGGGTATGAAGTTTCTTTTTGGGGTGGTGAAAAGTTGTATAGAATGATAGTGGTAATGATTGTACAACACTATGAATGTCATTCATGCCACTGAATCATACTTTTAAAAAATAGTTAAAATAACATATTTTATAATATATATATAATCACAGTTTAAAAAGGAAAGAAATTAGATATTTGATTTTCTTAGATAATCTTATACATGTCTATGATTTTAGCTTGCCTGTTTATGAAACATTTTGAAATGAAATATATTCACGTTATATTGAATGTTCTCCAAGCACCAAATGGTCCACCGTAAGAAGTAATGGTCAACCTCTCATAGTCACACACTTAGATGATGCCAGAACAAAACCTGCCTCCCGGTGCCCAGGTACCTATCATCCTGCGTATCAGCAATAGGGAACAGATAGCATATTCTAGTTATCATTTTTATAAGCCTTGCAATCTCTTTAGAATCTTGGAATCACAGAAGTGAACCTTGGAATCACAGAAATGAATGTCTCCCTTGCCTCCAGTTGGGAGAACAGAGCCATGGACAAAACTACCAAGAGTCCTGTCACCCATCCCTATATCTGAAAACCATGTAGGAAAACCCAAAGGTACCTTAAGAAGAAGACATAATAAAAACAAATGAAGATCATTACATATATTAAATGAGCCTAGAGAAAGGTAAAGTGTGCATGAGACAGAGGAGGGGGTGGATGGCTCCCTGTGTCAGGTCTTCTTCATGTCCTGGAGGGCACAGTATAAGACTGGGCAGTTGAGCTCTTGGTGGGAAAAGCCATGGATCATTGTATAAATCGGGGACTTGCAAGATTCGAATTTAAAGGCTTTGAAGAACGGAGGCCAAGGGACACCTCCAAGTCTTTCTGCCTCCCTTTCTCTGCCTCTGTTGTCGTTACTGCTCTTCTTCCTTCTCCTCCTCCTCTTCCTCTTTTTTCTATCTCTTTCTTTTCCTGTCCATTCCATACTAGGCTTCTTTTATATTTTGGAGGTGTTTTGCCCATGGTAAAACTGTGAGAAGTAGGTATAAACTAGGCAGAGAGTGGAAATAGGAAATGACTGAGTAGGATAAGGTAGATTTTCTTTTATGTTAGAAAAAGATAGAAAGGTGCCCTACTTATTTCTCTGTATTTCTATATTACCTCCAACTTTTCTTATTTTCAGTATTTTATATAACCAATCCTTTATAATTCCCAACTTTTGTTTTACCAATTTCCTCATTTGTTGATTTTTATTCTTCTGCCCTCAAATCCCACATTTTATAAAGACTTTTAAGTTCCTTAGGGAGCAACATCTTAATCATCTTTATATGCGTTGTGTCTAGAACATTACTGAATGCTCAACTTAAAGTTTTTCAACTGAACAGGTGAGTAAATAAGTGTAAATTCTCTCAACAAACTGTTAATGATGCAGTTTTGTTTGCTCTGGGCTGATTAAAGGAATGACAGGAAGAAATATTTTAAATGAGGAGTATCCTAGAAATCAGGAATATCAAGTCTCAGGGAAACAAGGGATTTTCTAGTTTCCCTTTCAGCTTCACAGTATAGAAAAGAGACAAGGATTTGATTGGTCCTGTGGAAAGATAAACATTGAATGATATTTGCGCTGAAACTTCCATGCACCTAAAAATGGCAAATGAGTGATCCCAAATGGATGAGGACATTAATGACCAACAAGGAAAACTTTTTTTTTTTTTTTTTTAGTGTCAAGAAAATTTTTGTAAAGCTCTTTTTGAAGTAGTGGGAAATATTGGTTCTTTTCAAGTCAGCATTAAAGCAAAGCTCTACTCTTTTTGCAAATGTCTGACATCAGTAAATCAACAAACCAGAGTGGGGTGTATCTCAGGGAAGGTACCTTGGTGCCCTTCGCCTTCAGCTCACCTAGTTGGAAGCACTAGTGGTAGTTTCATCCCACTGGAAGCAAAAAGGAGCACAAAGGTGCTGCTTTGGGCTCAACTCTGGGTCCTCTAACCTTGATTTATACACAGTTCCTGCCAGAACAATGACACTGCATCGGGCTCCCCACACCTACCCAGGAAACAGTCAGCGACAAATACATTCCTGTGCTTCTGCCATTTTTTATGCCAAATTGAAAAGCCCTGGCTCTGCCATCTACAGTACCTCACCCCCTCTTTGTTTGATCTCCGTGGGACTCTGGACATGGAATCCTGAGAAAGGCACATGTGTTCTCTTACCCTGCTGATTGGGAGGGGGAGATGGGGAACTGGGCCTTGGTGACCCGAGGGGAAAGACAGTGGGAAAATGATATTGCTAGCTTACAGTACACCAGCAGGCAGTTTTTAGAAACTTTTTATATGTACTTTATTAAAAGAATAAAAAGAGACAAATGAAGTAGAGCTTTTTAAAAGAACAATGTCCATTTTCATAATGTCCATAAACTGGAACCATCTAAAACCAGTTAATGACCCTCAGTTATGATATTTTAATTCCACTTAAGGACCAAGATTTCAACAGCACTGAATGTGACAGATTGCTGCCTTTCCCCTCTTTTTATTACCCTCCAGTTTTTAGTGTTTTAGTTCTGTTTATGCCAGTAAGACTACTTGCAGAGTTTTGGCCTCTGTTTCCTAATGGTTGTAAATGGAAACAGAGACTCCCAACCTTTCATTATTGTTCTCCTGATAACGTCAAATGCCCCAGTCTTGAATTATCTCAAATTTTTATAACATACCAGTATAGTAAGGAGGAAAAATCACAGGTAGCTGAAAAAGAAGAGAGAATAAGACAGGGTTAAAATAACAAACAGCGAAGAGTCCTCTGAGAACTGCATAGAGATGCTCTTTGGATCCATGTTGTATTTTTTTCCTACACATTTAAATGTAAACAGGCAAGCACCATGTCTCTAGGAAGCCTTTTCCTTTTAAAGCACTCTTTACTATTTAAACAGATACAGGATAGGTATTTCAACACAGAGCCCACATAAAATCCCATATTAGGGATGATACCAAACTTAAAGAATGTTGTAAAATGAGAATGGAAAAAAAATGTACAAAATGAATTCCTGCCCATTTACATGCTTTCAGTCAGGCTACTAGATAACCAAGCCTCTGTCTTTGTGTTAACACTGTAGATTAGGTCAAGTTTTTACCCCTCTGAGCTCTTTTCCTGTAAATGACGGGTTTTGATGTGAAACAAGCAACATGTCAAAGCAAGTTGAAAGATGTAGGCATTTTATGCCATGTCACAATGACAGGCCGGTGAATATTTGGGCCATTAGGGGCTTATTAGTGAATAAATGACCAGATGGTTCAGTGATGCACGGAGTTGGACAGAGCTGGATGCTCCTAATCAGCACTGTCTGTACTTGATGTCAAATCACATGACACAGTAACCCATGGATACCAAGTAAGAGTTACCATTAGCAAGTCAATTTGATATCTGGGTGGTGTAAACAGACTCATAACTGCACTTCAGAGCTGCCTCTGTTTTGAGGAAGGAAAATACAGTAGAGTTGTAAAAGACACAGACAATAAACCCTCATTTGATAATTACATGAAGAATTTCTGTCTTGGTTCTTCCCTTTTTATTCTTGAGAAAAGAATGATGCCTAGAAGCACAAGCAAAGAAACAGCCAAAAATAAAGAGGTGAAATTGAAAATGCATCTCAAATCTAAGTTAAGAGACATAAAAGAATGTTTGAAAGAGTGAGCCGTTACTGAAAAGATTCAGGGTCATTTCTTACAGCACTTTGGAGGAGTAGGGGAAAGACAAAGTTAGGGCACTGGTCAGTGACTAGAAATACATGCCATTTACCTTTGCACACTGCACATTTATATTTTCCCTCCTTGCCTCTAAAAATGTTGATAGTGCTAACAGCCACCTTAGGCTTTTCCCAAAGGAATGTAGAAAAGTGTTTTTGAAGAAGAGAGCCTGTTTCTTTTTTCCTCATCATTTTCAGTATTTCAGACTGACAAGGATTCCTTGGGAGCACCCCCAGCTACTACCAAAGAACACAACCGCTCTCAAACCCTAAAGAAGAAACATGGCAGGAACTACTCTGACTTTGGAACCACTTTGAAGCCAGCAGGTTTGAGGGCACAGATGCAGCATCACACAGCTACAACAGAAAGGGCGACTGCACTTCCATATAACACCATCATTTAAAGCCATTCCATTCGAGAGGATGAGAACCAGATCATTTAAGGACACTTTTCTCTTTTAATATAACAGTTTATTATTCACATAGCAATTTTATTTGTGAAGTACTTCATGCATATGGCATCTTTTAATTTTTTGTAACCAATTATTTTTAATTTATTTAATAAATCTTTCCTGGGCATCTACTCTCTATGTCTGCTTCTGGACAAGACACTGGGACAGGATGAGCAGGAGTGGAATTCGTCAGAAATTTAGTTACACTAAACAGGGCAGTTTCATGAGTACTATGTAACACTGGATGCCCACAAAAAGATTATTTGTAACATAATTTTCTTAAAAAGTGATATCTATGACCTAATATAAGAACTACATCATTCATAAAGTTAAAGCTCCCTTCTACACACAAACACACTCATCTATACCCTACTCCAAGGAGAAGTAACTACATTCTGAATTTTGAATTTGTCCTTCCCTTGCTATTCAAAGATAATTTAACCTCACATGACTCTGTTTCTAAACAAGATATTTTTAATTTGCTTGTTTTATTCCTTTACAAAAATGGTGTCGTGTTGTTTGTATTCTCCTGAGATTTGATTTTTTTTTTAAACTCAAGAATGGATTTAAAATTTAACAGCATTGTTGTGCATGGATGAAATTTATTCACTTTCACCATTTTGTTATATCCCATGTTTGAATATTCCACAGTTGATGTATCCAGTTGGTTTGTTTTCAGTTGGGGCTATTATCCATAATGCTGCAACCCATATTCTTGATACACACACTGGCATACATATATATGCACAAGTTTCTCTAGGTATAGGATTTCTGGGTTATAGGGTAAATGTGTATTCAGCATAGCAGATAACACCCAACTATTTTCCAACGCTGTACCAATTTACAATAGTGTATATCAAACATTAGTATTCTTCTGAATTCTTATCAACACGATTATTTTCAGACTTACCATTTTGTCAATTTAGTGATTGTCTCTTCAGCCTTAACAGGCACTTGGAGAAGCAGTAATTATTACCCACATTTTACAAGTAAGACTCAAAATCATGTAATTAGTAAAATGAATTTGAACCTGGTTCTGCAGCCTACAAACTCAGAATTCTTTAAGTTATGCCACACTGTTGCCCCCATTTCAGTTCCCATTGACTGAGGTCCACGGTTTTAATCCCAGTTGGCATTCAGGGATAGTATAGTGTTCAATCCAGGAACTTGGACAAACCATATGAACTCCCTTTTCCTCAATTATCTTGTCTGTATAACAATAACACTTATTTTATAGGATGGTCAGTTGAATATCTCTCTCTCTCTTCATTGATATTTAAATAAAAGCCACACAAAATTCTAACCATGCTAGGTGAAATACAGTGTTTTTTTTTAACCTATATGCCTTTTTTCTTTCAAGTAAATAGCTTTTTCGTTAACCACCTCACACTTTCGCTCTCTATGCTGCTGGACATGCCCATGTTTCCTCTGTGGTTACATAGAGACATCCAAACAATTTCAGCTCTACTACTGTGCTGACTTGATACCACTGCAAAGTGAAATAAACCAGAATACAAGCTTAAATATCACATAGTTTTTCTCATACGAGAGACCCAAAGTACAAATAAACTGAAGAGCAAAATAAAAGATAGATAATAGGAAACAGGGAGACAGATGTTTTGCAAATGGGAAGGAGACCAAGAAACAGAGGGAGACGAGAGGGAGAGGAAGTGAAAAATATAAAAAGATTTAAGATATACATGTACCAAACCCCAAGATGAATGTAATCATTATGTACTGCAAACATGTACTAATAAATTTTTTCCAATTTTAAAAAATGTGCATTTTGTAGACTGGACGGTATCAAAAAACCTTTAGAGTACTTTCTAGATATATTCACTTGGATGGCAATTTAATATTTTTCTTCCCCATCAGACTATTTCTACTTTTAAACACAATCATATCCCCAGCTTTAATACTAAATAAATATCTGTAGATTAAATGAATCAGTGAACACATTTTTAAAAGTAGGTTAAAGGATGTGTTTTGATTGAAGTTTTATGTCAGTCAAATGATCCTTTTCAAAAAATATCTGCAACCCTGTGTCTGAAATTCTTGGAAAGTGGTTTCAGGTTTTAGAATTTTTAGAATTTAGAAATTTTCTCATTTTTAAAAAGTTAATATTCCATATATACATACAAAATACTGAATTTTATATGACATCTATAGCAAGACCTGTGTCTCCTCCAATAATCAAATACATTACAATTTCTACAGCAAAATGCATGGATAATTACACACTTACCCATGAAATACATTTTCAAGGACCATATATAACATCATACTGGGTGAGGTCAAATTTACCAGTGAAAGAGTTATGGAAATGCTTATGGTTTTTAGGGATTTGGGATTATATAATTGTGAATTAAAATCGTAAAGTTATATATGTTTTAAGTATAGATATTTGGATTCATGGCTCACTGGTCCCTAACTTATTTTATTCACAGGATGGTGCATCTCACTCACCTGTTTTTCCTTGCTCTCCAGAAAAACTACACTAGTTTATGGAGCTTGCTTTAATAAACCAGTGATTATACTATTACCCTGAGGCTAGGGAAATAGGTAAAGTATTCTTTGAAAAGGCATGGCTACATCCTCACAAATAAAAACTCCTGGATTCCAAAAATTAAGAACTGGAATTTATCACTGAAAAAACTTACAAAATATTTATTTAAAATTCCTTCAAGATAAATTGCTAATACGTCCAAAATCTGATTTTTTTCATGTAGAAGTTCTGATCATCTTTCTCAAAAGTGTGTTTTTCTCAGAGGGGGAAGTAAGTTTAAAGGTTGATTTTGGAAATTCATAAGAGGCAAGGTTCACAGCATTTTATGAAGACAGAAATAGAAAAAAAAGTTGTTTTCAAGACTATAAGAAGATCTAGGGACTTCCCTAATATAGCCTTCAGACTCCAAGTAAGACCAGTAACAGAGAAATTAGATGAAGACAGAATTCAAAGTGCACTCCTTTGGGATCCTAACTTTACTTCTGTAGTAGTACTTTAGTGCAGTATACGCACATTGCAGTCATCGTAGGTAGTGGGTGCATGTGCATAAAACACCTTGGTTCTTCTTTTTAAATTCTTTTCCCTGTCCCTCCTCTCACACTCCTTTAATTCTCCTTTCTCCATTTTCATTTTTATTGATATTATTAATCTTAGCTCATTTTTATGGCACATAATGTTTATATTCATTGGGTTACTGGGTATCTCTTTAATCTACTTATTTCCCTTTCTACTCCTTCTCACCCTTCACCCTTGGTCTCTTGCACTGCTTACCATTTTCAAGAGATCTATCCCTTTATCTCCTTCTATCTATTCTCTATTGATCCCTTTATTTGCACTTAGCCTTACTCAAAGGAGAGATACCATACAGTATTTAAGCCTGTGTGTCTGGTTTATTTCACTCAACATTGTATTTTCCCACATTTGTCTGCATCCATTTTCCCACAAATGCCTGAAATATATCTTTCTTTATGACTGAGTAGTATTCCATTATAGTATAAGATACCACGTTTTCTTTAGGACATTTAATTGTAAAAGTGCCAAATGTCCAAATGCTCATCACACATACAGGATTCTCCTCCCTTTGATAGTGACATCATAAAGAATGCCAAGGCCAAACCAATGTCCTATTTTTTCAACTTTGAGTGTAACACATGACTTGACTTTTACTGATTCTGTGACCAGCACATGGTTAAGTGTGCTGCTTCAGAAGTCACATTGCCCAAGGAAAATCAGAGCTTAGACATTTGTGAGTTTAATGCTATGCTGTAGAAAAACTTTTTAATGTATTTGTGTATCGGTTTACCCATCTGTAAAGTGGGAACAGTAGCAAAGTCTAATTCATGCAACTGTTGTAAGAATTATACTTAGCATGTGTTAGACTCATAGTAAGAGTTCTATACTTGTAAACTACTATTATTCCAAACTCATACTAATTCTGAGCATCAGGCTCCTCTACAGATTTTGAAATAGCCAAATGACAAGTAATAGCTTATGTTAGAACTCAACAGCATCACAAAGTCTTCTCACAGTAGACTTCTTGACACTTTCCAGTACTTTCATTTTATATATAATATCATTTGTTGCTGTAGGCCAAGATGATGGATTATTTTATAAATTCTAGCCTTTGAACAATGTTTACTATACTACGAGTATAATATGGGAACAATATTTACTATATTATGAGCTCACAAGTAGGCTGAGTTCCCAAAAAGTATATTCGCATTTGAATTGCTTAAGATTTTAAATACATTTTTCATAGAGACAATGTTTTAAAAGAGATTTGATTCCCAAAGTGACACAAAAAATATGATGTGAGTAGCAAGGCCCTGAGTTTGAACAAGGGTTCACTTCTCTGTCACTCAGCTGGGATAATTCACAGCAAAGGAGAGAAGGTTGTGGTGGCTGAATCTTGGTGAATTCTTTATCTAAGAGAAAAAGAAATTGAAACCAAGGAAAAGATTTAGTGGTCCTCAGCCTCCAGTCACCAGTCCAGAGGGGAGGGTCATGAGTCATAGAGCAGAGACCATCACTAACAATGTTAGAAACTTCAGGAACCTTTGTTCCCTGTATTGTATTGCTTTATTCCATTTTTCTTGACTGATTGGTAGGATAATCCTTAAGACCAAATGCTTTTGAGAATCCTCGGGAAAGGAGAATGCCATTTGTGACCCCAAGACATGGTAATTTAAAATGAATCCACTCCATATTCTTTCTAAACCTAGTGGAGGGATAAGGGTACAGGTAGGAGGATAGAGGGAACCCCAAAGTGTAAAGGGAGAGATGTCTCTTGTCAAAAGAAGAAGAAAGTGGGCTGTGAATCCATATCTCCAATCTGCAAATGTGGTATTTATGAGAGTATCATACTGACTTTCATGAAGATGGGACATGTCTCCCTTTGTTGGTAATTTAAGAGATGAGAAGAAAATAATTTAAGATCTGGTCTCTTGAGGTTCATCATCAGTAACAATGAGTATGCACATCTGCCTAAGAGAAGAGTCTAACTTTTTTCTCAACCTTGGCTCCATACTGGAATCACTTGGAAAGGTTAAAGTACTCTACTGCCCAAGCTGAACCTCAGGTCAATTCCTTCAGGATTCTAGGACCAAGGCACCAGGAGTTTACAAGTTTTGCAAATGATTGGAATGAACAACCATGTTGAAAACTATTTTAATATCACCTATTCATAGGTATCCTAAACTGAAGAAAAAGATGTGTGACCTCTACAGAGCTGTGGACACTCCAAACTTAAAACCTCTTATTCAAATTTCTGTTTATAATTATACTCTCCCTACACACACACGCGCATGCACACACACACACACACAATCTCTGACAAAATTTGAAAATAGATTCAGAAAGGCTCCTTATTTATCTTATAATTTTGTGTCCTAAGAAAAGAATGACTTCACCAATGGCAAAATGCTTCAAATATTTTATGTTACAAACTCAAATGCTATCTTAGAGATTAATTTTTCCCACTATGTGCCAAGCTTTGTACTGGATGCTGAGTATAAAATCATTACAACTATAGATTCAGCCTCTGCAAGAAACTGTGTAGTAGTAAGAGTTAACAGGAGAGCCTCCAAGGTACAGTACAACCTGAACTCCTGGCCAGCCTTAGTGATTGATAAGCAAAGAGCTACGTTGGTGAAGACTGGGTCACCTATTTTAGTATTCTTTTATTTTGCCAGTAGCAGGAATTGAACTCAGGACCTTCCATTTGCCAGGCAGGCACTATGCCTCTGACGTATCTCCAGCCCTGAATCACCTGTTTTAAATATTTATGTTTTTGAGTCATAAATGTGGATTCCATAAGTGCAATATTGTTCAGTGGGTGTGGCGACATCTTGACAGCTGAATTGTATTTACTAACTAACATACTTTGTTTGAAGTGGCTTCATCAGTTAGATCTTTGATACGCTTGCTGTTTTTAGGAGCGTCAGCATGATAGGTGACTTGGTGTGTGCTTGCCTGTGGACACAGTTACTTGTTTGTTTCCCATCCCTAGGATAATTGCCACTATTATCTGTTGTTTCATGAAATTATTTGGAATTAGCGCTTTGCTGATCTGAATTTTTGGGAAACAGGATTGGTAGACGCTGCCCTCAGAGAAATCTGCCTGTGTGATTGGTGTGTCCACATCACGTCTCTAGTTCCTGAGTTGCTTTAGGGTCTTGGGAAATGAGTGTCTCGCCGTACTGTAAGTATGTCATCTTTTTCTGCTTTGACAAGGTTAGTGTCTCTGGTGTCTATTGGCAGAGTCCCCAAGCTTCCTAGAACTTGTGTCATTAACCATGTAGTGGGGTCTGACTGCGGAAAATGCAGAGCACATTAAATAGGAAAAAATAGCCCAGGCATTGAAAAAGTCTCTTCACAGAAAACATGCCACTCTAAACGATTCCGTTAACGTGTCTGACATCCCATTCCTCTCACCTGCTCATCGCTGCAAAGCCTTCTAACCACTTGAAACCTGAATTCCCCTTCTCCCTGTCCCTTCCCCACAAAGGGCTCCACACATATCACAGGTCCAGGATCAATCCTGATGCTCCTGGAAGCACAGATTGCAGCAGGCACATTTCTCTGTCAAAGAGCTACAGATGGGAAGAGAAAATATGCAAAAGATAGGCAGCAAGTGAATCAAGCAATTGTCAGGTAAATCATATTTTTACAGTCTCGAAGCTCCTTACAAGCATTGGCTCATTTAGAGAACCATCTCATGGGCTAAGTGCATCCAAACAATACTTTGAAGGAAACTAAGTTCATCAGTGCAATGTGTGTGTGTATGTGTGTGTGTGTGCATCTGTCTGTCTGTCTGTCTGTGTCTGAGTGTGATGTGTGCAGGAGGGTTAGTTCCTGGCTTTACTTAAGCAAGTGCCCACATCTTGGCTTTAAAGCAGATGTAAACAATTCAGATGCTTCTGTTCCACACAGTTCTTAAAGGGATTTAACTAGTGATGTTCCAAGACCCTCAAAACCACTACTCATGGAATACCAGGTCCACACTGAAACATAAACAGGCAGGTTGTGTTGGGCCACGGCTGTTAACTCTCAGAACCTTGCTTGCCTTTCCCTGCTCTGTTCTCTATAGAGAACAGTAAGGGGCCACCTTTGTGAGGTGCTCGGGCCCTCTAGCTAGGGAAAGTTTAGCTCGAGGTGACAGTGGGAGCTGAGGTGTTGTTCCTTTTCCATTTCGGGTGGCATGCCTATCTGATGTCTTATGTCTAGATGTCTCCCCAAAACCCCACTCACAGGTGGGGCTTTTGAGAGGTAACTGGATCTTGGGTGTGTGACACTGGATTAGTCCACTGTTTAGTTTAGCATAGTTCTACATGTGGATGATAGGTTTACTGATGAGAGAAGACCTACTCTATGTGTGGGTGGCATCAAACAATAGACAGTAGGCTAGATGGAATAAAATGGGAAAGAAGAAAGAAGACTTGCTGCTTCCTGCCTGCCATGCTATGAACTGTTTCTCCTCTGCCATGTCACTCTGCTAACTGACCATGGACTGAAATCCCTACAAACTGTGACCCAAGGTAAACCTTTCCTCTTTAACTTGTGGGTATGGGGTATATTGCCTCAGTAATAAGAAAGTAACTAAGACACTGTCTGTTGCCCAACAGACTTGTTCTTGGAAGTTGCAGCTTCTACAGGGCAGGTCACAAGAGTTCTAAGCCACTTGGTGGCCCAGGTCCCAAACTGCCCCAAGGACAGCAAAGCCACTTTCCTACCAGCCCCAAGCATGACTTCTTCCTGAATTTGTTCATCTCTAGGTTGTCTCTCTTGGGTTTCTCAAGTCTTCCATCACTTGTAGCACCACTTCCTAATTTCTTATTTTGAAGTACTTAGAGTAGTAACTAGTTTCTTATTTTGAAGAACTTAGAGTGGTTTCTATTTCATTGGCCAATACAACAGTTGACTATTATAACCCAGTCATATTATCTATAGTAAACATACGCATAAAAATGTTTTTAAATTGCTGTTGTGGGCTGAATTGTATTCTGCCACAAATTCCTGTGTTGAAGTCCTCACTCCAATACTTCAGAATGGGACTATATTTGGGTCTCTGAAATGATAAAGTAAAATGAGCTTACTAGATTAGGCCCTAATTTTATCCTAAAAGAAGAGGTTAGGACACAGACATAGAGGGAAGACCACATGAGGACCCAGGTAGATGACAGCCAGCTATACCCTAAGGAGAGAGGCCTCAGAAGAAACCAGCCCTCCTGACACCTTGACCTTGGACTTCCAGCCTTTGCACTCTTAGGATATAAACTGCTATTGTTTAAGCCATCAGATCCAGGTCTAGTATTTTGTGGCTCAAAAATACTAGAAAACAAATATAATTGCTTATCTGTGTAATTGAGGGTAAACTACTTACTTATAAGCTACAGTGTTCCCATAAGTAAAATGAAGATAATTATAATACTCAAGTTATTATGAAAATTAACCAAAGAATCTTGATGTAGTATGTGTAGTACTTGCTAAAGTTTGGATGTGACATTTTTTCCAAGGCTCCTGCAATGAAAGCTTTGTTCTCAGCCTGGCACTATTGGGAAGCAGTAGAACCTTCAGGAGTGGAGTCTAGTGGGTGGAAGTTAGGTTGTGGAGGTACTCGGGAAGAGGATGTTGGGACCCTGACCTCTTCCTATTTCTCTTTGCTTCCCGGAAGCTGTGGACAAAAAGATCTCTGGCAAGGGCTGCTGCCATAATTTACTGTGCTATAACAGAGCCTAGTAACCATGAACGAAACTTCCAAAACTGTGAGCCATGTTAAACTTTTCCTCTTTAAACACCGATTTATTTTGTGTATTTTGTCCCACTGATGCAAAGTTGTCTAGCACAGTGTTCAAAAAATGTTGGGCATCATTGTGAATATTCAAAGTGTATATTTTTGCATCTATTCAAAATGTGCTTATAATATAGTTAACTGTGGAACCTGCCTCTTGAAGTATAAAGAAGGTCTCCATCCGTATTTTATCCTGAATTCACCTCGTTACTCATTTTCAGCTGTTAAATTAATTGCTGATGGTCTTAGGTCTATTGTCAAAATCTCATTTTTAAAGTATAAACATTACACTGCAACTACAAATTCAATAATTCTTTTGCTCTTACTACATTACCATTGTGTTCCCTGCTGCTTGTACATGAATCCATTTGAAGAAGGAATTGCATTGTGACTTTTCTGGAATGTCTGTGACTACACACTGCGTCAGTTTTGGGCTAGCTAGGAAAAGCTTTCCCACAAATTACTGCCTAAAAGACTTCTCCAGGGCTCAAATGCAGATTTTCCAGACTGCCCAAAAGTAGTCTTACCATGGAAATAAAAATACGGCCTCTCTTAGAACCACCTACAGCTGAGATTAGCTAAACCACCTGCATGGCAGCTGGTCCATGCCGGTAGCCACAGTCTCCCTATTTTGTCATTTTTGCAAATCAGATCTATCTCCTTCTGCAGCAGTCAGTTTGGGCCCATTGTCAGTATGGCGCAAAAGACTAACTGCTAATCCCTTCTTAAGGAATTAACATGAACTTACTTTTCCCCTAAAGGAATGACTCTAACAACGTAACTTGTAGCACTGTGTGGTAGGAAGAATATCAGAGGTATGATTAAGTAGAAATATTACTTTTTATTCAAGTGATGGAAAAAATACTAAAGTCCAAACAAAGAGAATGCTTGATTTTCCTTAGTTGAAGCCTTGGGAATACCAGACAATAATGTGTGATCCTTTGTAAAGAAGAATTTTCCATGAGATCCTTTCAACTTGTAAACTCAAGATTATATCTTGAATGTTTATATAATATTTATCATCACCAATTTGTTATTAAATGGTTTCTAGGTGATTATACTGAATGTAAAAATTCTCAGAAAGAAAAGGAAAAGGGAAGAGGGAATAAAATAAAAATCAAGGGGCATCCCAAAAACATTTGGATCTACTTCATATTTTAAAAGCAGAAATCTATCCTTTTGTGATTTTTTAACCTCCAAATGGCTTGTCACCATATGGCACTAATTCTGTCCATGGAACGTAAGAAGTAAATGTCAACTCCTGACTCACAGTCACTTATAGATATAGAATATAATGGTTTTCTCTGTACTTCAGTCTAATTTTAAGATCCAGGTGGTTTCTGCTAAATCACTGATCCTCTGTTAAATAATTTGCCTATTACTGGGAAAGAATGATCTCAGAATATTTTTTCTATGTTTCCTTCTAATCTTGTCACCATCTTGGTATGACTCTTCAGAGTTCCCTATGGCATAGCATCTCTTATAAAGAGTCCAGACTGGTCAGGATACTTTGCTATTGGATTTCAGACTGTATTAATAATTCTAAAAATATTATTTTTAAGTAATACTTAAGAATAATAGAATTCCTATTGTGTGGTTTAACTAGGCAAACTTGGTAAAATAATGAGGAAAAATATAAATCTTTCCAGCTCTGGGGAAAATAACGTTCTCAAAGATGATTTTATTTAACATTTTAAATACTCATTTTGCTATCAATAGGTTAGTGCTTGGTGTTATTTTATGTTTGATTGACATAGTTTTCTGAAGTCTAAAGGAAAGCTTCACTTTGCATTACATAACCCAAAACTGTTGCTCTTCAGTTGCAGACTAAGAAAAACTGTCCAATGTTGTTTCCAACTGTCATGCAAGCTAACGTGGTCTCCAGTTCCAATAACTTGCATAAAAATGTCAATTGCCCTTTTGCTGATAGGCATGGTCATTCATTGGTCTCACATCATTCCATAATTCAGTATCAATTCAATTATCAACATGTTATAACAAATAATATGCCAATAAAAATACAAACTAGGCTCATAATAGACCAGGAAGTAATATTGATCTTCTAACATATGCTAGACACTGATCTAGTTTTTTTATTTCTAATATCCCATTTAAATCCTCCAACAATCCTTGAGATCTATGCTCTTGTCTTCATTTCAAAGATGAGAAAATTGAAGCTTAGAATATCCAAAGAAAGCAATGCCTCAGACTGGCTTTCTTACCTCCAGTCTGACGGACCACTGCCACAATCTCTTTCCTGGTGAGAAACTTTTAATGCATTATCTTGACCTCCAGGACAAAGTCTACACTCATTACCAAGTTTCTCAAGGTCCTTCATGATCCAGCCCACTGATTCCTTACATGGAAATCTTTCCGCTTCTCACCTCAGCTCCCCTCTGTCATTTTCAGCTTCTTTCAGTTCCATGAGCCCAGCATCCGTACTCTTGGCCCTGGCTCTTGCTACTCTGTACTGTACCTGCAACACCCTCCTCTCCTCCACCACTTGCACAGCTGTCACTAATTCCTACTGGTCCTTCTAATCTGAACCTGTGATTCCCTTCTCCAGGAAACCACCTCTGAACCCCCAGCACCTGTTAGGTGATCCCCGTCCATCATGGAGTCTCAGATACCGCCTTCTACTTAACTACCCATTCTGCTGTCTGTCTCCCTCTTGGACAGTTACTTCTGTGAAGGCAGAACTAAGACTGTCAGGTTCTCCTGGGACCCCAATTCTTCATATACAGTTGAGAGTAAATGTTTATTAAATGATTGGATGATAAAGAGAATAACATTTGTACTTAAAGCACTTCATTTTATTGACCACATAGCAACAACTTTGTGGCAACTATTTCTGAAACACATCATTTAGGATGGCACCATGGCAGGTCATGAGGGAATACTCAGGGCCAAGGGATAGCATGGCTTTCTAATCATCCCTGTTACTTGACAAGTGATCTCTTTTCAGTGCTGGAAATTGAACCATGGCCCTTGGCACCTCACAACTTCCCCAGCTCATTTATTTATTTTTTATTTTGAGACAGCATGCAGACAGTTGCCCAGTCCAGGCTCAAATTTTCAATCCCAGAGTGCTGAGATTACAGGCATAGTAACTTAAAACATCATTTTAAATCCAAAATACAGAAAGGTGAACAAAATACATAAGAAGTTTTGTGATAAAACATAGACTTGGAAAACATTTTCCAATTTTGATTTAGGTTCACAAATAGAGAGTGACATCACCATTCTCTGTGATGGTCAGACATTTGGATTAATTGGAGTGGGCTATAAGTTAAGCAATATCAACTTCCTAAGTCTCCAAAGGAAAAAAACACCCTGTGCTTTGAGGAGAACTTGGAGGTCACAGTTTGTTGAATTTAGAGAAGACTGAGGACAAATATAAAAGTTCCCTTTTCCTGGCTCAGGGGCTACCACCCAGAACTCAAGGAGCAGGTGCATTCCTCCAAATACATTACTTTAGTGTTGGGGATCAAACCCAGGGTCTTGCACATGCTAGGCAAGTGCTTATCACTGAACTATATCAGCCCACAAAAGCAGCTTTACCCAAAAGCAAAAAACAAACAAAAAACAAACAAACAAACAAAAAGCCACTAGTAGGAAGAGCCCAGATTCTGGTCAGTTTGAGAAAGAATCACTAGATTATCTCTGAAGTATAGGAACTGAGAAAGTTTTGATTTTCTTTCTGGTCATTTTCTATATGTCCTAAGTATTTTACCACAAATGGTACCAAGGCATCAGATGGAATTGTTCAATGAATCCATAAAATCATTTATCCAGAGTATTAAATAAAACTTCCTGTCAGGACACTTTGAATCTTATCTTCCCTTCTGTGTTAAGATTACACAAATTTCAGCTGGGTGTAATAGCACACACCTACCAACTACTTAGGAGGCTGAGACATGAAGATTTCAAGTTTGAAGACAACGTGGGCAATTTAGAAAAATGCTGACTTAAAATCTCTTAAAAAAATGAAAAGGACTGAGTATGTAGCTCAACACTCCCTGGGTTCAATCCTCAAGACTAGGAAAAAAAATTTCAAGTAAAACATTAAGTAATCAGAATTCATTTCTAGTTGTCTAGGTTACAAACTCTGAAGTTTTTATCTTTTTTAAAAACTGGATTATATAGTCATTTTAAGCTTGCAGTAATCCTTATTTGGTGCAAAAAGTTAGTGCATTCCTGTAAAAAGGGAAGTTTTCTCAGACTCAACTCCATTCAAAGCTTTTAAAATGTTTTCTACAAATATACTAATGAGACCATATTATGGTATATCTTTTTCTCTTGAACACTACATCATGGACATCTTTTCATGGCAATACAATAGATTTCATGTATTCTTTTAAACAGTTACATGGAATTCACCATAGCATAATGAGGATTTTGCTTGTTCCATATTGATGGACACTTTCTTTGTTACTGTTTTTCATAACTACAGACATTTAATAATAGGTTTAGCTTGTTTTATCAAGATTTTCTATGAAACAGAAGAGGCCTCCATTCAGAAGCCTGGTACACAGAGATCACTGAGCAGTGCATTAGAAAATGTTCAAAGTGCAG
This sequence comes from Dasyprocta punctata, assembly GCA_004363535.1. Lineage (NCBI taxonomy): Eukaryota > Metazoa > Chordata > Mammalia > Rodentia > Dasyproctidae > Dasyprocta > Dasyprocta punctata. The sequence continues at coordinate 126,196 of RJWM01000492.1, read as the reverse complement.
TTTGTCTTCCTGGACTGTCCATTTTACTCAGTGGTAAACAATTTAAAGTATTAAGGTATTTCTGATCAAAGCATTTCACATGTGCTATACGGAGAAATATGAAGTATGGCATAAAACTTCATGGCAAAAGCAAAGGCTTCGAAGACATTTCCTATTTTGAGCTAAGTTCTTATGTCCCCAAAAGTAAGTTGAATTTGGTCTACCACTGGGGATCTTTCAGTGGAAATTTTTAAGAAGTACTTATTTAGGATCTTTGGAATCTTCTGAATGCCTGAGAGAATTTCAGACAAACTGGGGACTAATTCTAATAGTTGAACTCAGCTCTTAAAATAGAAATCAGCCAAGAAAGAGCTCTCAGGATGAGTTCCTCAAAGTTAATTTGAGGACATTAAGGGATGAGGGTAGAGGGCAGAAAAAACCTGCCTCAGCCTCATAGATAGGGTGAATCCAAGAACAAAAATTGGTTTCTATAATGATTCCGAATACAACAATTTCCTACGCTCACAACCTGTCAAACGTAAGGTTGTGTTTACTGTGGGTTTTTGTGGTTCTTTGTAAAGGAAGTTTCACTTTCATGCAGTTAATCAGCTTTGCAAATAGTGACATCTTAACTAGAAGGTCAAAGTTCAAGCACAGCCTGTTCATTGATCTTATTTCACTTAAAGAGAAAATTTGAAAGCAGCAATGATGGAATATTTGAAAAGACAGGTAAACTATTGTTAATAATTCTAGCAGGTAAGAGGAATTATCCAAGCCTTTTTCCTCTCACTCAATTTTATCCAGTGCTTTAGACCAACTGCACATTGTTATAAGGCTTCCCAGCTTCTTAAACACCTAACATTCTGCTCATGCCTACAATAGTTGCTTGTTACTATGCATAGATGTTTTGTTCTCTACAGTAAGCCTGCCAGGCAGGGTGAATTTGTTTAAAAAGGAATTATTTTGCCTGTCAAAACACTTTACATAAAACAGCCCTTAACTTCTGAAGGAGCTCTAAAATCCTACAGAATGCATCTAAAATAATCTACTGGCTAAAAGCAAAAGAACTGTTCAACTGACCTCTGGCTCTTAGTACTTGGAAATATTCTCTAGTACTTAACAGTATTTGGCTTATATACCTTTATTTTCAACTGTGTTCATTTTTATATCATCACTCTAGGCCAGGTAAATGGATTTGAGGGATATGAACACATCATCCATCATATTTTGTGAACCTACATAGCTGAATGCAATAATATTCAGTATAATTATGCTAATGTGTGCTTAAAATGTGTATCATACATTATCCTATGCTAATTGTGCATAATTAATGTTAACGATTCATGGACACAAGATCAATTAATAAGTTGTAAAGTAAAACCCACATGCTAAAAAAAAATACTCCCCATACAAGCAAAACATAAGAGCAGACCCTTTATTCCCTAAGGCATGTTAAAAAGATTATAAATGAATTGACCATTTTGGCATTAGAATGCATACAGTAAATAACACGTGTAAAAATGCAGTCATTTTAGATCTCCTGGGGAAAACAGCAGTAACTCTTCCTCATATGAGAAGCATGGAAAGAATGCCATCGAAAGAGGCTCGATCAATATATTATCTTCAGAACAAACAAGGGAGCTATAGATGAAGGCTGTGGATGGATATTATAGATGAGGGATTCTGTTGTCATAACCACATGGAAACCCGGCAGAATGTGCATCCCATCCATAAAATAAATGGTCAACTTATTATTCAGGTTTAGCTCAAATTTTGGTGAGCTTGGCAAAATTCGTCACTGTGAAAATGTACTGTGGACTCAAAGAAAAAAAAAAAAGGCTCATTTCGTTTAACAGGCAACTCTTTCTCCAGAACTGAAGAGAAAACAGAGTTAAGTGCCTCATCCCCCAACTTTCATTAACCCTCAGACTAACAGGAAGGCGGGAGACATTACCAATGCTGCATCTCTTTTCCCCTTGGAGGTACTGAAGCGAAGCCAGAATAAGTATCTTGCTTAATGTGAATACACAGTTCAGTGCAAGGACTGCTAAGAGATCCCTAAACTTCAGCTCTCTGTTAGTTCAATGTGTCTCCCAGCTTGCTTTCCCCAGGCACCCAATTTCAAATAATCTATGCACGCCTTCACACTTTATCTATATTCTCAGCCATGTTTTTAGTTTTCTATTTTTGAAAGAACATGGTATGACTCCCTGTTCTGCTGAAGTTGTCATTAGTGCTCTTGACCTGATAATCCTGGCTCTTCATCTTCTTGAATAGGACCATCCTCTCCTACCCACTTTGAAACTGAATGTGGTTATGTGAGCTGCTTTGGTCTATACACATAAGTGGAAGTGACAAAGGGCAGAATATTTAACTAGCAATGTGTGATGGCTAGAGACATACATCAAGATGAAGCCTCCCTAGCCAGGATGCCTCAGTGATGACAACAGGCAAGGCCTTTCGATGGTCTTCACTGGACGTGTGATAGGGGCAGGAAGTAGCTTTTGTGGGTAGGAAATACACTGAAATTTGGGGATTGCTTGTTAATGCAGCATAACCCAGTCTAACATGAATGATACAGGAACAACATAAAATCTAAGTTTTACCCACTTGATACTAAAACATTCCATTTCCTGGCCTCAACTTTTGTACTTTTACTTAATTTAGAGTAATAATATGCCACTAACTATGGCAATTCTTAGCTTTACAAAGATAAAATGATTATGTCCTAAATGGGGGAGACATATATAGTTTAGAACTCCTATAATGCAGCATATAATTGTTACAGTTTAGGTAACATAGAGGTCTAGGAAAAACACAAGTGATCGCTTTTTTTTTCAGGCAGGACCAAAATGGAACATTTCATGCAAGAGCAGTAGCATATGAAAGGGCACAAAGTGGTGGGAAGGTGAAGCCTGTTCACAAAACTGAGCATGGCTTGGCACCACGTGTGCTTCTTCTCCCAAGATGGGCCCGTATTGTCACACATGCCTCTGTCCATGCCAAGAAGGTAGCTTGTGACAGGTGTCAGGGGCGTTGCTTTTATAATGGACCCTTTCAGTTAGACATTGACCTCATTGCCCAGTTAATACATACAATCAGAGTGATAACTGATGGGATTCAAAGATTGTGTCTGTTATACCACTTTAACCAGATCACTCTTCCCAAAGGAAACTAGATCTAAATTTTTTTTAAATTCAGGTTGACAGTTTTCCTATGACTACAGTTTTATTCCACTGCATTGTCTATGAAAAAGTCATTCAAAGTAAACATTAAATCAAGCATCAGTCTTTGTAAGCCTGCTTTGAAGTTTCTTCCTGTTTTTCCCCCTTTTTTTATAAACAGTATAATTTAAATAATAAATAATACTCAGGGCTTCTCTGACTAGTGAAAAGCTTTGGAGTAGCATTCCTCTCTTCACATGGGGAAATTTCAAATATGGAAGCTCAAACATCAGCTCTTCTGTGAAGCCTCCCTTGATAGTGTATTACTTTCTCTCTGATCCCTCAGCATCTTGTTTGTAGCTCAGGCCTGTAAACTTCCATTACAAATGAGTATTACGTACATGTTGACACTGCTGCCAGATTACTGTAAGTGGGTCATGGTATCTTGCTTGTCTCTCTACTTTTCTAGGTAACTCGAAGTACCCAGTGCCTGGGCAGAATGAGTTAGCATTAAACTGAATTGAGGCTATGCGTAAAACACCCAGTAGTTACCATGATGGGAGAAAACTGGTAAGAAAATATGTATTTCCAAGGAGCAGATCCTCAATATAAGCAGGTACAAATTTTGCACAAATACAATGCATAAATGGACCCTCTCAATAAAAAAGAAAAATGTAAAGATGCCCATTTGCAGTATTGTTTTACAGGCCCAAAATTCCTTGTCTGAAACCTTTGGCCAGATGTCAAAATCTAGACTACCTTAGAGTGCAGAATGCTAAGGTGATGCCTCAGCTTACACAGCACCCCTATCAAGGTGTGGAGCCCCACTCTATGAAATCAACACATGAATGAATCTTCTGGGAAATATATGACCCATCACATAAAGTCAAAGAAATGAAGACATAAATAGCCTCGTGTAGATTTAGATCAAGTTTTTCTGCCAATAAGTTTCAAAAAGCTTAAGGTTTTGAAGTAAAGACTTGCAGATAGGCCTCTATTACTAATAGTTTTCCATTAATAATTAGTAATAGCTATCTATTACTAATAGCTCTATTACTAAAACCAAATACACAAAAGACTTGATTGTTATGGGAGATAATCTTTCTCTAACCCAAACAGCATTTATCAAAATCAAATGCCAAATCTTTATTGTGAAAACATTTAACAAATTTTAAACAATATGAGATAAAATGTGAGATGGGTCTTTGTTTTGCTAAACACTGAAAAAGTATTTTTTAATTAGAAGTTGACCTTAAATACTTCTTTTTAAGAAGTTCATTAACAAAATTTTGATAAATGTACTAGATTCAAATAAGGTTATCTGTTATAGCTTGTATCTAAATGTTCCCACAAGGCCTCATTCTCTCATAGGTGGGGTTTTTCAGAGGTGGCTAGATCAAAGATGTGTGACTGTGGATTAAGAGTATGATAACTAAATTGGTCTACTGTTTGTTTTAGCACAGTCCTGGATGTGAATAATGAGAAGGTTGGTGTGGGTGGCACTGACCAATACTCTTGTAGCCTGAATGGAAGAAAAAGGGAAAGGGAGGTTTGATGCTGCTGCTGCTTTCTGCTTGCTCTGCCTGGACTGTTTTTCTTCTGCCATACCACTCTGCCATGCCACCCTGCCTTAGAGCCAGCCAATTGTGGACTGAAACCTTTCCAAACTGTGAGCTAAAATAAACTTTCCCTTCTTTAACTTTGTGTCAGGTATTTGGTTGTACCAAGGTGAAATTAACTAGGACACTATCCAATGTGGAATGTGATACTTCTTTTTCAGGCAGATATAAATGGAGGTGTTATAGATTTAGGTCCTAAAACACAGATTCTTAGCATAATGTAAAATAATTTTTCAGGGTGCGAGGCACCACAGTCTCACAAACTATATAGGTCTTCCTTCGGTCACCAAAGGAATGCTCTGTGATAATTTTTTGGACTGATCACACACACACACACACATGCTTGCTTATGCTTTGTCATAAACATATATTGAGTAAGAAAAGTATCTGAGTGTTACAAACGAGGTGCTCTCCATGAACCTATTTCAAAGAAACACCATCCTGACCACATTCTCTTATTTATTCCAACTATGACAGCCAATGTTGGCATCAAGCATTTCTTAGTAAAGGGCACAATTATCCCCAAGACTTCCAGGATGACTTAATTTTTTTTTAATCTCGTGTACATTTTGATTTCTCCTATGCCATATTCTTTTAGGACCCATATTTGGAGATCCGGGCTAATTAGTAGGACTTCTTTATAAAAGCTCTACTCTATGAACTTTTCAGAGTTCTCTGGGGAATGAATACGCGTGGCCATGGTTTTAGAATGAATACAGCATTTGCAGTCATTTCTTTTTATGAAAATTTGCAAATGGCTAAATTAGCTCAGGATTAAGATTTGGAAAGCCTTTGGCAAGCAACACTTCTGAATATATATATATATATATATATATATATATATATATATATGTAAAAAAGATACAGTAGTTCCCACTTGTGTACAGGGGATATGTTCCAACACCACCAGTTGGTCCCTAGAACGAGGGTAGTGCCGAGCCCTATAACTTCTTGCTTTTTCCATCTGTTCTTCCTGTAGATCTTAGAGACTTCAGTACATAAATCTTTTCCTTTATTAAGTAGTCAAGAACTTCTACCTTTTCACTTAAAGGAAGTGCTTTGTGACTTTTCTTGGGCATATCTGAATTGCCAGCATTGGTAACTGTGCACTCTGGGGCTATCATTATGCAAAATAAGGGTTACTTGAAGACAATCTCTATGACAGTGGGTCTGATGAGTACATGAGACAGGTAGCCTGTGGTGTGGGTCCTGGTGGGATAGAGCAGGATTATGTGAGATATCATTACACTACTCAAAATGGCAGGCAATTTAAAAAAATGGCTTGTTTATTTCTGGAATTGTCCAGTTAATGTTTTCAAACCATGAGTGACCACAGACAACTGAAACCAGGGGAAGCAAAATTGAACAAGGAAGGATTGTTTATACATCTCTACTTTATCACCAAAGGTAAGATCATGCATACTCATTTCCCGTCTACTAATTCTGAGATCTTTGAGGATAAAACATCCAGGTCTTTGCAGAGATTCAATAAACATTTGCTACCTTGACTTAATGTTGACTGGCTTTTATATTAGAAAACTCACTGAAGTCTTCTTGGAAAAAGAATCATTCTAATTTAGGTCCTAATAGGGGGTAAAATTGGGTGGATTTGGATGGGAACAGATTCTAGTTAGCAGGGTCCTCCATGGAAACCTCCCTATGAACTGTCTAATTTGGGAATTCTCAGGAGCTCGATCAAGGGAATGATCCAGTGGCCGTGTGCATAGTGAAAGTTGCCGTGAACCAGGTAAGGATACCCCACTGGCTGTACTGTGGAGGAAAGCCCAAGGAGCCCCACACTGCAGACCAGGGTGCCCCATGGGTGAGGCACTTGTAGGCTTCCAGGTCCCTGGGGCAGTACAAGACTCCTGATCTTCAAAGGGGGAGAACCCAAGACTGGTCTTTCCAGCAAAACTTTTAAAGTGGCTTTTGAACTAAGAACTAGCAGGGAACACCAGGGGACTTTTTCTTTCCTAACTTCCAGTATGAGGACTCAGTTTCCAAGTACAAGTGAGATGAAATGAAAGAAAAATCCAGCACAGTCGGGGCACTGGTGGGGCTGTTAGTGCAGTGCCCAACCTACTGCTCAAGTTGCTGTGGCCTTGAGCCCTTAGTATTCACTCTTGAGTTTATCCTGCAGATGGGGACACACACTAAGCAGGAGCTCCTCCTAGTCCTCCTAGCTGGTCCTCATCTCTCGGTGGGTCCATAGTGAGCCAGGCACAGCCTTGCTCTGCCCCAGGACTCCCTGCACTCTGGGTGGTAACACCCTGGGCCTGCAACATTTGCAGTTGTTGATCTTATAATTGAAATATAAAAGGGGCTCACAGTTGTCAGGCATGGATTTAACAGGGTGTCTCTGTTCAATATTGTGAGCTGCTGTGACTTTGTAATTGTGTGGTGTGTTTACAGGCAGCGTGGCAAGGGAAGGGAAGGGAAGGGAAGGAAGCAAATAAAGAAATCCCTTAGAACACTCTGTAGGGGCTGGGCCCCCAGGGCAGGAGGATATGCTGGCTAAGGGTCTAAACTAATGCTACTAAATCAGGAAAGACTGTGGTTTTGGAGGCTGGGCTGGACTACAGGACAATCTGATTCATGGCTTTCATGAGTCAAATTCTGAAGACAGTCTAATACCTTTTGTTATTATTGTGCAGAAAGGCTTCTCCCTTTCTATCTTCACTGGAGATTCAAACCTAAACTTCAAATCTGTCCTCTGTGTAATGTTTTGTTTTTCCTTCGGTGTTTAATATGAACGATGCCACGTCCTTGGTGTTCTTTTATTTGTATTTGTAAGGTGACCACTTGCTCTGTCTTTTCCTTCTGACCTCTCTTTGTCTCTTTGTTTAGACTCATGGTTAAATAGGAGAAGAGATCACTTGCCCACCACAGTCAGAACCAGTATGTTTGAGCCCATTGACCTCATTTTATTTCATGCTTTCTGAGTTTCATTCATTCCTGCTGTTTTCATGGCCCTTTTTATTTTGCTGACTTTGTACAGTGTTTTCCTCTCAACATTTTAAATGCTATCATTTTAACACTGAGAGTGACTTTAAAAAATAACAACAGAAATTAAAGTGTAGATGTGAACTCCTTACTCACTATGATCATTATTTATGAGAAATTCCTTTGTGGCCTATCTTGGTCTGCTATTTAATGTTTATAAGTTATAATGTTTAGAAAGGAGATTAAAGGGCACTTCCTGTCGAAGACTGGGGTCCTTCCTACTAACTGGAGGTTTTTGGAATCATCACTTGACATTTGTTTCATCCTCATTTTCTCATCTATAAAATGAAGAAAATGTAACAGTGTATCTCCTCAGGCTCCTGAGAAGATGAATGAAATGATACACGTACCCACTTGGCCCAGGATCTAGTGCCCAATCTTTGTTGGTTGTTACTTTATAATGAGAATATTAGTTCAGGAAGCCCACCCCTGCTATGTAGCCTTGTCTTTCTAAATGCATTTTGTGTTTATTTTCTAAACAAAGCATACTGAACTGTAACAAGGACACCTGATGCGATGGTTGATTGACTGTGTCAACTTGAGTAAGAGAAGCTCAACTAAATTGACTTGGCAATTCCATACCCTGGGTGTGGAAGACCCACTCTAGGGCGGTTTGTCACTTGGATGGCATAAAAGGGAAATGAAGGAGGGCAGATCTGCTTCTGTTTCTTCAGAAGAGCCCCAGTCTTCACCTTCACCTTAGATGTCATCTCCTGGCTTCCGGTGCATTTTTCAGCTTGTGGCACAGACCCTTCAGCCTCCTGATTCAGACCTGCTCATGACATTGCAGTGAGCTCCAGACTTTGGTCTGAACCCTTCAGTCTCCAGCGTGCAGACACCCTTTGCATACTTCCTCATCTGACTTTGTGAGTGGCCATCATTAGTCAATCTTATAAATTCTTACATAGTTATATGTCTTGTGTTTTATCTATTTCTCTAGTAAATACTTACAGATACACATGGTTAACTAAACCATTATATTTACAGGAACACTTCTGGTGAATTGAAGAAAGGTGTCTTTGGCTACCTGCTTTCCTGTGATTGTAACTGAGGAGGAGAAGAAAAGTAATCCAGCTGCCCTAATTAAAAACTCAGTCCTCACTGAAATCTCTGCTTACAGAGATACAGTTGTTTCCTCCCCACAAAGTTTGCTCCAGGGTTCCCTTTACTTTTCACGTTGACAAAAGTTCCCTCACCTTGTATTTCCTCTCTGGAGGGAAGTACTAGCTGGTTTCTCCATCCTTGAAGCTTTTGAGCAAGAAGATTCAGTAGCCAGTTGTGCCTCTAAATTTTCACATCATCTTATGGCACTGCCTTCAGGGCCTCACTTTCCTCTTAACCAAGGCACCAGAGTATTTAAAACCCTTTAATAAATCATTGGGTTCTTTTTGCCAGCCCCATCAGAAAGTTTTGACTAAGCATTAGCACTTAGCTGAATATCCTACAACAGATCTAACTTCAGTTCCATCTAAACACTGCCCATTGTGAACCAAGTATGTCAGGAACTGGGGAGGGCCACAAAAGTCAGGACTTGGAAACAGCACAGATTTACAACTGACTTTAACAGGAAGTGTTATGAGTATCCAGAGGCAGTGGAAAGGCAAAAATAAACATAGAAGATGTGTATAGTGACACTTAACTCTTTAAGAATTTTCCATTTAAAATTAACTACATGGAAGAGGATATTTAACAATGGACACATACATAGTAACAGGACCATTTGCACAGCATACCCTCAGTGCTTCATATCCACCGGCCCCACATCTGTGGTTTCAAGCAACCTCAGATCTAAAATGTTCATACAAAAACATGTATTCATACTGAACATCTACAGATGACTTTACTCCTGGACAATGCATTCTGACAATTATTTCCCCAGCACTTAGATTATATTAGGTATTCCAAGTCATTTAAAGATTATTTATTTGAAGCACACAGGAAACTGTATGTAGATTCTATGCAAATACAACACCATTTTATATAAGGGGTTTTGGCACCTGTAGATTTTTGATATTCGAGGTGGGAATCCAAGGATACTTAGGAATTCTGTAGATACTGAGCACGCACCTCCATGCCACTCAAGCAACAACACTGAAGACAGACTCCAAGATGATGCTTCATATATACCAGGTCCTGCAGGTCCTTCAGTATATTAACTCTGTCATCATGACAACCTCATAAAGTTGATAATACCATTTTCCCATTTTAAAGATAAGGAAACTAAGCTACTTACCCAGTCTCTCACAACTAGCAAGTAGCAGACATGGATTTACAAATTCAAGAACCCTGGCTCTGTGGTACCCATTTTACTTTTCTGCACCAGATTGTATCTGGTTTCAACCTCACCAGGGCAGATAGAGCTTCAACTTCAGTCATTATAGAGGGGTCCTTCCTCACCTTACGGACTCACAAGAGTCTGAAAACATGGAGAATGAATTGTTTTTCTTTTCTTTTTTTTTTTTTTTTTTTTGATGAATTGATTTTCAATTCACTCTGATCACATTTGGAAAGAGATGTGTTTCAGGAAGCTAACTCCAATGCATCACTGCCTTTCAATTCACTCCTCAAAAGCTTTGTCTCCCCTGCCCAATCCCAAGGTACTAGCACCCCTTCTAATGAGTGAGCACTGCATTTGACCATGACAGACCACCCTCCCACACATTCACCTGCCTTGCAGGGTTATGAACTTTCCTCCTAAGGACCCAGCAATCCCTTCTACCTGTTCTCCCTCAGTTCTTCCCCTTCTAAAAATATTCACAGATTTTTGTCGTTAGAAACAAAAGCTTCTTAACTCTGAGGGAAGGATTAAAGTTCTTAACATTTCTACCAAATAAGCAGGTTAATTTCTCATCGCTTTTCAAATACTCTTGGATGTGAAGACAGTATTGTCTTTGCTTTTGTAGCTCCTACAGAATACACCTCCTTAAGTACAAAAACTACATTTGGACTAAATTTCAAATTAAGGATTTCCTTATGATTCTCATACTTGAAATCATGTAAGCAATTTATTGAGCTAGTGTAGGAAGTGTGTGGAGGGGGGAAGACTGCCAGAAAGCCCTCAGCCACAGAGGTGGACGCCTGACCCTGTAATGTTGCCTTGTCTATATAATTTGCTGCGTGGTGCATCGTACAGAATATGCCAACCTTTTTCCGCCTGCTCAAAAAAGGTGATGCTAATTAGATCAGGCAAATAGCTGCTGTTGTTGATTCATTTGAAAATGATTATTCCAAGGCAGTGCGTTATTACCCAGCAAGTCACAGCTTTCCTTATTAATGCTCTGAGGTGGCTGCCAGACTTCAAAGTCGGAGGTGGAATTTGAGGCTAGCAGTGCTTGCAGGGGCAATATTAGACACAGGGTCACTATTTACATTTAGAAACTTAATTCCTTCTGGTGTGTATGGACTCTGATATCAGTTCAGTGCCAATAACCATCAGATGGGGACACTTGCCATATGCAAATTGTAATATAAGGAATTACAGGAAAACAGGAAATTGGAGCGTGGCTATCAAGGTTCTTACTTTCCAATGAAAGAGCTAAGATGCTGTTCCAAGTGATTATGCAGAATGTTGCAGTGTTGCAATTAAATAATAAGCATAAAATACATTGGTAAAATGGCAAGCTTTCTACATGTTGATTATTTAGTATATTAGATGTGTAAATCATGTGCTATGGAAATATGCAGGATGTAAGGATTTATTTTGCAGAAGATACATTTGGGCAAAAGAGCTTCATGAAAAAAGGAACACTTTGAGTTTCATTAGGAGTATGAGTGAAGCTTTTGAAGATAATAAAGCATCAGTAACAGCCCCAAACTAGCAGCACTGAAGGTGTGTACTGTGGGCCAGTCTGGACATCAGATGCAAAAAAAAAAAAAAAAAAAAAAAAGTCATGTGTAGTTTGAAACATAATTCGATGGTGGGGGGACTTACATCTGGAAATAGAGACTCTAGATCTTCTCTCCACTAAAATACATGATGATCCAGAATGCCACTGCTTCTCAGAAAATACTGCATATAAAAAATTACATATAAAATCAGCCACAGACAGGCAAACTTTCTATACCATTATTCAGTTTAAGCTAAAAAAAAAATCTGTATAAACGTGTTTTTCTTTGTGGGTTGTTTTTCCAGAGGCACAAATTCTAGACGAAAATTGGCCCATTATAATCCAATAACACTGAAACAGATTTTCATTGCTACCAAATACAGAACATGTTTTCCGCTTTTGTCTTCTGTTTAAATTCCCCTTCCTCCTTGTGAAACTGTTAATATGCTGAAGCGCAGCATTTAGCCCACCTCCAAACCTTTAAAATGCAGTTAATTACAAGATAGTCCAATTTAAACTTTATGACATTCTTGATACCAGAATGCAAGGCGGGCTGTTTCTGTTAATCAGCAGAAGGGAGCCGGGCAGCATGGTGCCTGAGGCCAGCCCTGGGAAGAACGCTGCTCTTCTGACCGTAGATGGCTCCACTCTCACTTCTGCCTCCCACTGGCTGGAGGAGAGATCACTCGACCTCCCTCTCTAACTACGGGAGCTTGTACTGCATTGTCTCCCACCACCTTCCACCTCAAACACTCTGGGCAACTACAGAAGAAAAGGTGTGAGGCATGAGCAACTTGAAAGCACAAGTTGAGAATGTACAAATGACACCATATCAACCACATCACTTACAAAGTTCAGTGCTTGGGCTCAGGTACCCAGAGAAATGGGTCCACTTTGGCAGACATGGAGGCAGCAGCGAGGACTGCCTCCTGGATAAGAAATGGCTTCATTTTCAAACTAGAAGAGTGGTATTTTCTTCTCTCCAGTGCTCACCATGGAAATCGCATTTCAGAGAAAAAGGGAAAAGTAAAAGAAAATATATATATATATATACACACACACACAAACCAGTTAAGATGGTGATACTACTAATTGCTATTACTTCATTGAAAAGAAAGTTCATTTGTGCTTATGGTGTTTGATCCATTTTTCATGCCTATATCTTATAATACAAGCAACTACTTTGAAGATAACCATACACAGTGTACTAACCATTGTTGCTCTCCTACAATCTTATTTTGAAATTTTGTACCATTGTTTTTGATTTTTTTCCTGAAAATAAAAAATTTTTTAAAGATGAAATGGCATTTCAGAAGTCACAGTGGAACGCATCCTGCACACTTTGTTTCCTATTTTTTGCATCACCCAGTTGCATCCTATTAGATCATGTAATTCTACCCCCATAGCCAGATTATTTACCTTGGAATGGCATTCTTGAAGCCCAAAACAGTAGGAGACTACAGAGATGATATTTTGACTGAAAACAAAAAGGCTATAAATAATTCTTTATATCTTTTGAATTGATCACGATCTTTATAAACTTGAAGTTCATAGGTCTTTTTTTCCTTCCTTCTTTCTTTGTACTGGTGGCCAAGCCCACGGTTCATGAATGCTAGGCAAGTGTCACACCCCTGAGCCACACCTCAGCCCCTGTCAAGGGCCTTTAACCTGTGTACAGACTCCTTTCTGGATGGGAGGGACTTGCATGCTGCTACTTTATTTCCTTTACCTCTCTGTGTTTTTTGAGAAATTTCGTAATTCAATAAAAAATGTATTTTATTGCCCAGAAATTTATCTTCAAGATTTCAAGAGTCAAAGTCAGCTGCCTGCATAATAGAAATTCTTGTTATAAGAAGCCTCTCAGCAAAGAAAGAGAGAACACTGCTCAAAATTGAAGCATCGATATTGGGCAGTGCCTCCTGAAGTGAATATAATAGGGAGATATTATATATATATATATACATATATATATATATATGATTTTTCTCTGTTTCTTCTCTAAGCTCATGATCTTTTCTCCGATCAGCTAGTGATATCGTCCTACCCAGAGGGAGAGCAGGCTCGGTATGCAGGAATGTGAGAGCAAAAAAATTCAATATCTGACATTCAGCACAGGACTTTGGAGCAAGATAACAATCTTGTGAGCCTGGTCATCACCTTGAGAGAGGCTTTTCCACACTCCCTTAATTTGGCCTTTAACATAAGTAGAAGCTGGGCTGGAGAATGCAGATTACTGAGTTACCCATCTTGCAGAGAAAACATTCTCAGTGTTGTGGCTGCCAGGCATGAGGCTGGCTGTCCCATGATAGGAAGATTTGATGTAGGAAAAATAAAGCAAACCTGCTTTTGCCTGGTGGAGGTAAAAGGTGAAGGAGACAGGGAGAAGGTAAAGAGGAGGAGAGTTCAGGAAAGGGCTCCATCCATCCCCTCCCAACCTCTGGATGGCCAGTGCAGAATGCCATGTCAGGAGGGAAGTGGCAGACTAGCAGAACTATTTAGCAAGAAAGAGCCCTAGTGCAGCTCTTCCCGGGAGACCCTGACACCTTAAGGAAAGGAAAGGACCTCAATCTTCACCTCTGCCTTGTAAAGGGACATAGTAGTTTTCTGCAGGTGTGGCTGGTGGATCCACCAGTAAAGGGCTCCTCGACGGGAGCCCCTGTCTTTGTTGCCGGGGCACTGGGTCAAGGATAATGGTAGCTGGATGAAAGATAAAATGCCCAGCTGTATTGGGTGATATACTATGTAACCCCAAGTCTTCATATACTTTTGATGGGGCTGAGTCTGGCGCTTGTTATTGATTTGTTGTGTAGCACTGGGATTGGTGATGTGAGCGCTGCACCCGCCCAGGGGTGGAGCTGAGATACAGTGTAAGGGAAGGCGGGTATTCCTCTGGCGCTACTGCGCTTCCGCTTTTTCTCTCGCCAGCGTGCCTGGCTGCTTGCCGCTGCTATGAACTGCAGCCCCACCACGCCATGCTGCCTTGGAGCCAGCTGAGTATGGACTGAAACTCCAGAGAAACTGTAAGAATAAACCTTTCCTTCCCTAATTTTGGGCGTCAGGTATTTTGTCTCGGCAATGAGTAAAAAGTAACTAAAACACCAGCTAACTTGGAGTTTCAGATAAATCATATTCCTTATAATATTTTAAAATAGTAAAATAGTTATTGATTATTTATCTGAAATTCAGATTTAAGTAGATGTCCTGAATTTTTGTTTTCTAAATCTATCCCAGCTACCCCAATCTAAACCCTTGAAAATAGGCACTATACTACTCTAGATAACCCTACTTGGGCCTCACCAATAGTTGCCACCAAACTTCAGGGAGCATGAAAGATAGAATGAAGGAGAGGCAGGGCTGGCAGTCAGGGTACCACCATGCTGCTTCAAGCCAGAACATCAACAGACCACAAGCAATGTACACTAAGAACTCACCTGCCATTGCCAGGAGGATGACCACTGACCAATCAGAAACAGAGGGCTCAGAAAGGCCAAACCAGTAAACAGGGAAAGGATACCAGGTAGATCTCAGTGTCTGTTTTCCCCAAAGCCCTGAGGTTACACATAACCCATACATCTAAAAGTCACTGTAGGAACAGAAGCAAAGATGGGGATGCATCTATAAGAGTTTTTAGTGAATCTGTGCTGCTATAATGAAATACCTGCATCTCTCTACAAAGAAGAGAACTTTAATGTTAACTTTAAGTCCTGGAGACTGAAGTCCAAAGTCAAGGCCCTGGTAGAATCAGTGTCTGATGAGGGCCTGGTCTCTACCACCAAGATGGCACTTTGTTGCTGGGTGAAGGGTAGAAAGAGACCTCACTAGTTCCTTCCAGCCCTCTTATAAAGTTGCTGATCCCATTCCTTATGGCTTAAACACATCCTAAAAGCCTCTTAGTGCTATTGCACTGGAGTTTGCATTCCAACATATAAATTGTTGGAAGGATACATGCAAACCATAGTGGAGAGATAGAGTAATTTATTTGCAAATTATTGTAGCAGATTTAGCTTTAAACTGCAATGAACTGAAAACACAATTTTTTCCTGGATACTCTGAGCAGATGTTTATGGAGAAGAGAAATCACTTGTAGAATCAAATTTTAAAAGTGCATTTTTTTAATGCACATCTGAGTTGCACTATGGCCCAAGCTGGGATTCCTCATTTCATACCCATTTGCAATGACTTTCCAAAAAGACAGAAATCCCAAGATCTCCACCAGTAAAGTCACACCCTCACCTTTTGTTCCTATGCCTTTTCAGTCCCAATAATTTTTATTTTTATTTTTATTTATTTATTTATTTATTTATTTTTGTCTTTTTGAAACAGGGTCTCACTATGTAGTTCAGGCTGGCCTTAGGCTCACTTTGCAGCCCAGGCTGGTCTCGAACTTGCAGATGATTCTCCTGCCTCAGCCTTCCAAGTGCTGGGATTACAGGAGTGTACCACCATGCCCGTCAGTCCCAAGAATTTTTAAACTCATAGCTTTGCCCCTCGGGCTGCTGGTGGTGTGGTTTATCCCGGCTACCCCAATCTAGACCCTTGAAAATCAGCATAATATTACTCCAGAAACTCCCACACTTACATGTGATCCAAGTGTAAACCAGAATGGTCCCTTGTAACTTCCCAGTGCTGTAGGCACAGAAAGGTCCCCAGCATGCCAAATTCTGCATCCGCCAGCGCGCAGCATGAGCAGCTTGCTGCCCCTATGCCTTGGAGAAGGTCCAAGTCTCTGTGCCTTCCTCCCAAATAATGAGAACACAATTAGCATAAGCTGGAACAGATTAATATAGGGCTATGGAGAGGGCTAAGCACAGTACACATTCTTTAGAAATAGCCCCAGACGTTTGGGATATTTTAAAATTCTCCAAGTTTCAAATTCCCCTTCAGGTAACAGGAACTCAACATTTAAAGGACCTAGTGACCTATCTGCCCACTTTCTACCTGGCACAAGCATCTGCTGGCCAGCTTCCGGTCAACAGGACACTTAGACTCAACCCCTCCAGAAATGGGGATCGCATTACCCAAGGGGCAGCTGCCACTCCATCCCCGTGATGGCTGTCAGGGGAGACAAAGTGGAAGTGAGTGAAAGAAGCTTAAGAAGTTCTGATTAGCAAAGTTACTTTTCCTCCAGAATTTTGTGTGACCCAATTTATTTCTCACTATCCAAGTTATGTGTTGATTTTGATTATCAGAGAACATTAATTGAAGACAAGACATATGAAAATCTAGAGATTCAGTTGGTTAGAAAATGTGAGTGAGATCTAGGTGTGGTGGTGCATACCAGTAACATCAGCACTTTGGGAGGCTGAGGCAGGAGGATGGCAAGATTGAGCCCAGCCTGGGCAACTTAGCATAACTGTATCTCAAAATAAAAATAAAAAAAATTAGAAGAACTGGAGATATAGCTCAGGGTAAAATCCAGGGCTCATTCCCTAGTGCCTCTCTCTCTCTCTCTCTCTGTCTCTCTCTCTCTGTCTCTCTCTCTCTCTCTCTCCCTCTCTCTCTCACACACACACACACACACACACACACACACACACACACACGCATGCACACACACAAAGAGATGTCACTGACAGATGGATGCTGTTCACTGCAGTCTGCAGCAGCCAGGTCTCAGTCGAGGTTACTTTGTACATTAAAATGTAAATGAAATTCTCTCTAGCTTTCCATCCCACATCCTGTGGAAATTCAAGTCCTTCCTGTGATTTCTGAAAATTTTCCAGAACTGAAATTCCCATGGTCACTGTTGTCTTCTCTTGACTTGACCCACTTCTTGGCTGTTGGGTTCTTCCCTTGTCTTACCGGCCTGTCCCCCCAGGCCCAGGGAACTGGGGATGCCACCCCTTTTCCTTGTTTCTATTGAACTCTTCAAACAAGCAATTTCCAAAACTTTAGGGAGATGAGCTATGCAGACAACTTCAGATTATTAGACATTCTTTAAAAAATAAATAAAATAGCCTGGCGTGGTGGTGCCTGCCTGTAATCCCAGCACTCAGGAGGCTGAGACAGGAGGACTATTGCAAGTTTGAGACCAGCCTGCACTACAAAGAGAACTGAAGGCAGGCCTGAACTCACAGTGAGACCCTGTCTCAAAAAGACTATTAATTAATGGATTAATTAAAATAAAATAAAATCTTCTGGCTGCTCTGCTAAAGAAAACTCAGTAACCATCTTCCTGAGTGTGCACTGGCCCTGATAAGGGGTCCAGTGTCTGGCTCCCTTGCCACCTTCCATTCCCCTGTCTGCCCTTTGTGATCTTCAGGGAGAGTTGGCCCCCAAACCTAAGAGACTCTGTGCATGTGTGTGTGTTTGTGTGTGTGTTGAACATAAGAACGCTAAAATTAAATTATGGTAGCAGAAAAGCAGTGCTAAAACCTTCCTGGTGGAGCTACAAGGAGAACCCCTCATGTAGCATCTCCTGATGCCCCCTCTGTGGGCATGGAGCCCCACTCGAGGGTCACCCTGCTTGTGCACATGCACCCTGAAACCAGGAACAGGAAGGACAGCAGTCTTCCCTTGCTGGTGGTGTTCATGGCAGGAAACAGGAGATAAGCAAGTGTCTAGCATTAAATTCCTACAAGGTCACATTCATGAAGCCCACATGCAGGTGAAGCAGCTGCAACCAGAGCTCTACAGAGTGGACAGAGGACCTGAGAGATCCTCCTCAGGGTTGTTAGCCCCTGACATTCCTGCTCACAGACTGCAGAGAAGGCAACGGGAAAACCCAGAAAAATGAAACAAACGTTGCCTGGCTAAAACCTGTGCTCTCCTTTTGTGCCTCTGGTTGGTGCTTGTACTCAGGTGTTTGTTCTTCCAGGGAAACAATAGGCTCATTAGAGCACAAGTGAAGAAGTTACTTAATAGGTTCGTAAGTCACCCCGTTCTTACAAGACAACAGCCACGCAGGCTGCAGATGAGTGAGAATCACTGATGAAGCTTTAAATTGATACACTCACTCAAGCGTGAGCTATCAATACTGACCTTGTTTGCAGCTTCCCGAGCAGGCAAGTGGCGTTCTTTGGAACCTCTGAGTAACAATCCATGCATTTCAGCTGATTTCAAAGAACTGCATTTAATTGAACCAAATAACTTCATTGAACTCTTTCCTGGTTTCTGAGAATTAAGTTCTTGTTAGAATAGTGGTTTTAAACTTTTCTTTGCGTTACCTGTCTTTTAAAAATGCAATTTGGGAAGAAACCTTCTCAATGTATCTTTCTAAAAAAAACCAAAAACAATAACACAGCTGATAACTTGGAGTGATTTCAGCTGGAATAAACCAGAAGCATGCTGCAATAGCAACCAACGTTAATCTCCTCTTTGCTGGGCCAGTCCCTCTGCTATGCACTTTAAGAGACATCATTTGTTTAATCTTCACCATGATTTTGGAAGTTATAGCCCAGGAAATGAACATTTAAAGAGACAAGCTGAATTACCCAGGATCTCAAAGCTATTGAAGTATTAAGGTTCAAATCCAAGGCCTGAACTGATCTACAACCCTCCTTTGGCTCCCATGTGACACCACGAATATATAAACCTATGGGTTTTTCTTAATTAAAAACATGTTACAAAAATAAAAGTTAATTATAAACATCATTTCTCTTGTGGGCTATCAAAGTGGTAGTTTACCAAGGTGCTTAGCTTCATCTCAATACCTGAATCTAAAATCCTGCCTCTCGCTACCTCTCTCACTCACACTCTCTCCGACACCATTGCTGCTTAGTTCTTGTTTTCTCCCTCTCATCTACTTTCCACACGGTGGCCACTGTCGTCCAATTTTAATGCCACCCACAGCCTCCCACTGTGTCTACATCAAAACCAAACTCCTGAGCCCAGCACCAAGGCAATCTCAATGCAGCACCCACCTCTCTTATACACCCAATTTTTGCCTCTCTACCTATGCGTCCACTTCGAGCGATCACTTCACTCTTTATTTCCCAAACTCAGGTTCAGGGAACTTTAGTAATTGAGAGATGCAAAAATCGTAATTTAAGAAACAGAAGGCACGTTAGTGATTATCTATTGAAGAAGTGCCATGCCTAACGTCCCATCACTGGCTCGTGGGTTAGCGGTCTCTTAATCCAAGCTTTCCCATGAATTTCTGCTCTTTGATTTCTAAGTTTAGTAAGTGGAAGAATCATCAATCTGCCCTTTACTTTTTTGAGGGGAAGGTGTTTGGTTTTTATTTTGAGACAGGGTCTTGCTATGTAGTTCAGGCTGGCCTTGATCAGGCTAGTTTCAAATTCATGGTAATTTTGCTGCCTCAGCCTCCAAGTGCTAACTAGGATTACAGGCATGGGCCATCACATTCAACTGCCTTTTACTTTAAACCTCAAAAGTCTCAGTTTAATTGCATTGCCAGCATGAACCCATAAGAGACCAAGTAGTTACATTTAGAGGGTTTTATATTTAAAAAAAAAATTTCAGAAACTTTGCAACAAAACCCAGCCTTTCATTTATTGTCTAATTCACCAAATACAGTGGTATCTCTGTTCATGAACTTAAGTCATTCCACAATTTTGGAAAAGGTGACCTCTTTCACGTTTGTGTGGGAAAGATGGCTGCAGTTGTGTTCATCACCCAATGCAGAATTCACAAACAAAGCAAAAATGTTTGAAGCACTTTTGTTTGCAAACCAAATTGTTCACAAACAAAAGTATTTATGAATCAAGGCACCACTGTACTACATTTACTGTGACTATGATACTACCAGGTACCAAATGTTATACATAACAGGCACTGTGAAGATAAAGAGGAGAATTTTTTTTCTTCCTTCAGAGGAACTTTATAGAGAGCCCACTCCACCAGCCTCTTCACAGTCCAGAGGAGTTCACATTTGTAATCCCAGGGAAAAGTTATTGGAATCCCAATAAGTAATTCCAATCTACTATTTCCATGGTAAGAATAGAGACAAACACATATCTATAGTTGTGGGGAGCCAAGGGGGTCCTAAGCCCAGTTAGAAAAATGGCCAACTGGAACCAAGGCCATGACCCAGTGCTGAACCTGAGTTCTACTAATTTGTGAAGAGGGGAGTGGCTCAGGGTTGAGTGACTGTGAGAATGGCAGGAAGTTCGTGAGTACTGTGAGCTGGGCTAGGTAGGCACCCGTGCAATATGCAGAGAGAAATATGCAGAAAGAGTACCAGATTCTAGTAACAGAGAGCCCCCAAGTTTGGAGGAATCTGCATAACACAGATTGAGGAAGTATTTAGTGGTTTTGGCCAGTGCTACAGTCTTGATGTCTGGCCTTCATGCTCTTAGATGCCACAGGTTCTTTCTTGAGACTCAGTCTCAGCCTACAGCATGGTGTCACTCGGCCTAGCTCATGCATACTAGTTGGGAGCTATCTGCAGGGCATCCCTAACCCGTCCATTGCTTCAAAGGATCATCAGCACCTTGACTACACACATTTGCATTGCTGAAAGCCAATTGGGGAGATAGAGTATTATCCTAGGCAGCTCTGTACATAACAATACATGGAATTAGGTTCAGGTTTAGCCAAATTGGAGACAAATGATCTTCTTTCAAAGAGAGCCATCCCAGTGCTCCTTCACAGAGCTTAACATCTAGTTTGGGCAAAAATCTATATTTTTTAAATTCACTATAAGGGCTTTAAAGGAAAGTTTTATAATATTCAAATGGGAGCACAAAGAGATAAGCAGACTCATAGACAGTTTGGCAGGAAAGGCAGAGAGTTTTGTGCTAGTTTAAAGACTGTGTTTGGGCAGGCATGAAGATCAGCACATATGGACCAGTGTTGTGGGAAGAGTATTCTTCTCCTTGTCTCCAAAGTCTCATCGGAATCTGGAAGTAATTCTGGGGCCAAGGATGTGACTCAGTGGTAGAGCACTTGCCTAGCATGTGTGAGGCCCTAGGTTCTATCTCTACTACTACTACTACTACTACTACTACTAATAATAATAATAATAATAATGGTTAACACAATGGACCTTAACTTATGAACTCAATTCATTCCTGAGGGCTGGTTGTAACTCAGGTTTTCAATTGAAGGCTCAGTCTCCTCTATACAGCCTTCAAATTCTCTCTCCTGTGTACACACAGATCTCAGTGTCCTTAGAGAGACACTGACCCAGGATTTCTCAATGAACACCATACAGGAAAAGATGTTGTAATGTTCCTTCCAGAACTCTTTAAGGATTGGTCTGTGTCTGAGACCCTCTGGAAGCACAAGTGGCCTGCATTCAGGTCTTAATGCAAGACTTCAGTTATAAATTAAAACTACAATTCAGGTCATAACCCAAGTTGTTTGTTTGTCAAGCAGGTTGTAACTTGAGGATCCACTGCACTGGCATAGTTCTAACAATGTGCACGGCATTCTTCAACATGCTTTTAATGTAAAACCTCACATACACAATCCCCAAAACATTCCCATTTTGTGGATGAGGAAACCGAAACACAGAAACTGAGTACCTTGCCCAAGGTCACACAACCAGCAAATGGCCAGACTGGGATGGGGCCCAGGCAGCCAGTTCCTGAGTATGTGAACTCAATGAGTGTACCCCTGGTACCTTTGAGAACGTAGTTCTTGGCAGATAACTGTATTCCTCCTCAGTGAGGTGTGGTGTGTGCATGTGGGGTGGTATCATCAAACCTCTTTACCCTTTCGGTGATAAAATTGACGG
Organism: Dasyprocta punctata; assembly: GCA_004363535.1. NCBI lineage: Eukaryota > Metazoa > Chordata > Mammalia > Rodentia > Dasyproctidae > Dasyprocta > Dasyprocta punctata. The sequence continues at coordinate 103,962 of RJWM01000492.1, read as the reverse complement.
AGTCAGCCTTCTTGGATCTAGACCAGAGGTCTTCAAATATTTCCTATAAAGGGCCAGATAGTGAATATTTTAGGTATTTTGGGCCCCACAGTCTCTGTCACAACTATTTATCTCTGCTCTTGGAGCACGAAAGGCCCTAAAATCAATAAGTAAACTATAGGTGTAACTGTGTTCCAATAAAACTCTTTATGGGGATGAAAATTTAAATTTTACCTAAATTTTTTGTGTTACAAACTGTTCTTATTCTGGATTTTTTTAGCCATTTCATTTCTTAACTCTCAGGCCATACACAACCCTGTAGCCATCTCATTGGCCCTTGGCCATATTTTGCCAAGTGTTGGTTTATAGAGTCTGGAGCACAACTTCTCCTTTGTGAGGAAACTACAGGAATTGACCCAATGTGTAGACCCAGTGGGTACTCAATAAATGTTAACCAACTCTCCAGGGTGTTTCATAGGTGTGTGGTAGAGGGAACCCCTGACCTGGAAAGAGCATGCAACTAGGGATTCAAGGACCAACCTGGAGTCCCAGATCATTATTTACTAACAGTAACCTTGAGGCTGTCATTAATCTCCAACTGGGCTTTGGTTTCAGGCTCATTCATCACTGCCAAAGACAAGCATGGTAGCCTTATAATAGCTACACTTACTTATATTGCGCTTACAACCCTGGCACTTTGCATGTATTAACTTAACCCTTAGGACAGTACTACAAAATAGGTTCTCATAATATCTCCAATTTACAGATGAGAAACAGAGACTAACACTCCCAAGATTTCAAAGCTGGCACGTGACAGGGCCAAAACTTGAACCCATTCTGACTTTAGGATCTGATTTCTAATGCATAAGCTATACTGCCTTCTTTTTAAATGAAAGAAAATTTTTGAGATTCTCTTTTTTAAAAAAAAAATGCTCATATACAAGCTTCATTATTCCCTTGAAGCAAGGTTGAGTGAAGTTAGCAATAAACACCTGAGAAATACAAGCTAAAAAATAAAACATGTAAACTATCCTTTTATTCCCAAGCATTTGCTATCTGTCAGGTCAGATATTTCATTCTAGCTCATTTAATTCTTCTAACAATTTTATATGACAAGTACTTATCAACCCCTTTCACAGATGAGAAATTGAACTTTGGGTGAAAGTTTTTGTACAGAATTCCAGAATAGTGAGCATCAGCAGTGAGATATGAACAAACACTGCCAGATCTCAGAGCCCAGGCCTTGCCTTTAGTGCGGTGTACTCTCCAAGCCGCCTTTGCGTGCTGCTACTATTCTATTCAGCTATGCTCTAGGTCAAGTATGGCTTTAGCAGCTGTCCTGACTTAAAACTCAGCTTCAGTAGGGAGAAAAAATGCATTGCAAGTTTAAACAGCTGATTAACAAACAGATTTTAGAAAACAACCAGTTGGTATATCTGGGGAAACTTGTGCTCTCTGAGTTGTTTGCTTAAGTGCACCCCTGTTTTTCCTATATATGCATGTGAGGCAATTTTGCCACTGCGGACAAACTGGTCCTATTCTTATCTCCCTAAAGTGCCTCCTCATTGCTTCACCCATGGACGACAGGCAGTGATCTCTTAGGTGACTCCTAAGAGCTCGAGAAGATGGCTATTTTGATAACTCTCATTAGCCATTCCAAATTTTGTCTGTAGACATATTGGAGGAAGGAGAATAATCTATGATCATGTCTACAAGCACACACTGCCTGGTTATTGGGTTAAAGTGAATTGAAAGGCTATTGATCAAGGTCAATGTGAAAGTAAAGAGAACTATAAAGAGGCTGAAGTGAAGCTCTGGTAATCTCAGAAGCAGAGTTCCCCACAAGGACCTCTGTGTGAACTGTGCAGACACTGAGTGAACTGCCTAAGAGTACAACAGTCCTTATTAAGCTTGTCTAGTTCATTTGCTTTTAAGGCATGTCCTATATTTATTAGCAATGCTTATGAAGGAGTGTCCTTAACACTGGATGAGCGACACCTTTCCCTGGAGTATTTTCAGTCTAGAGCTCTAGAGGGGCGTAACAATAGGTTCAAGGTAGAGATCTGGGACTGGCTTTGCAGTGTGACCTTGTACAAGTCACTTTATCACCAGGCTTCTACTTCCACCTCTGCAAAATATCAGAGTTAATATTTGCTCTCTTTCCAACTCTCAAAGATCTGTCAGTGCCTGAAAAGTGCCTTGAGCTCTTGGATATGCAGTGAAGCCTTCCTTAACATCATTAATTAGCATTTATTAACAGAAAAAAGTAGTACAGACAACCGAAAGGTGATCCAAAATAGTGATGAACAAACCTGTCTTCTTATATTAGCAGCTGTCACAGAGCAGGCAGTGGGAATGAACAGCCTCTGTCCAAATACTGCAGTTTTTCTGCCTACACACTGATTCATGTGAAATTCAATTTAAAAAACACAACTTGTGTGCCAAGTTTCATTCACTTGGAAATTTCTTAGCAAGTGATACAGTTCTCTAAAAAGAGGTGCGGAAGGGAACTCTCACCTTTCTTCCTAATTTAACAACTGCTGGGTGAACATGAACCTATAATAGGTAGGGGAACACCCATTGACCGCCATTATTGCCAGGCTTTAAATATGAAGACTCATTAATTTTTTTAAATGCATTATCTCTTTTCTCCTTCATCTGGCTGTTTTGGCTGAAATAATTTGACAGCAGCCTTTGGTCTTGTCTGAGAGGTCTTTCTGGCTCTCTTCATGCACCTGTGTCTGTCCGTACAGTAAACCTGACTGTAGGACTCTCGTCACAAATGAACTGTCAGATCATTACTACGGTTGATGCAGAATAATCTGTCTTGAAATTAGAATCAGTCTGGCCAGGCTAGGCGCTCACTTGCCACAGAGGCTAATTCACTCCTTGAATATGCATTCATGGAGATGTGCCTCGATTTGGAATCCAGGGGGAGTACACGTTAAGAGCAGATTTTCTGAATTAGCATGGCGAGAGGAAAGGGTCCTTCATTTAGAGGGCTGCAGATGCCGCTCCCTCTTGTTCATTACAATTGCATTTCATCAGCTTTATGATGTCCACATGTCAATTGAGTGTGAGGATTTTGCACACAAAAGAGCCTCAGGGAAAACGACTCCACTAGCTAATCAGCTGATTATCATACCTCAAATGGGCTGCAGGACTTGCTGCTCCCAACCTGTATGGGCGAGAGCAGAATTGAAGATTAAGACTGCAAAGAAAGAGGACTCTTCAGCCAGTTTAAGGAAATTAGGGAGGAATTCGTCAGCAAGAAGAAAGAACTCTTAAGAGCGAAAGTGCAAACCTGTGAAATAGATGGACATTTGAAATAAAATGATGAACGTTTTTCTTTAAAAAGGGATTGGTGGGGAAAAGGTGAAAGGTTAATTAACTATATTTATCCTCCCATTTATGCTCAGCTATGGAAAGCTGTGTCTGCCCCTGCCCTGGATTTTTAAACCTAGATCCAGAACCCAGGCCAGCGTCAAGAAGAGCATCTTAGAGTAACTGAATTAGTTTCTTAGGAGTAGAGGATTCACAACTGCCTCTGGGCACCTCCTTACAGATTTCCTTGAATTGGTTGGGAATTAATTGATTTTAAAAAGGAAACAATGATGATAAGAGAAGAAAAAAACCGTTCCACATGACTCCGTAAAGAGTGCTAGCTTGCAGAACTATTTATGAAATTCATTAATTGAGATTTTGTCATCAGAGGTGTATTTTTATATCCTTCCAGGAGAGGAAATTAATGGGTGGCCTTTTTTTTCTCTTTATGTCTGAAATTTACCAAAGTTTTCTTCCAGCTCCCTAGGGTCTTCCTCAAGTCTATCTAAAATGCAGTTAGAGCCGAGGCTGTCTTTTGCTTCACAGCGCGTCGGCCTTATGCTTTCATCAGAGGAGTCTAACTCACACAGATGCACTATTTAACAATGCCATCCCCTGCTTTCATCAGAAGGGGGAAGGTTGCAGAGCCGAGCCCTGCAGAATAAGGGGGGCAGGTCCCCTGTGATCGGGCGAAAGCTGAACATCGGTGCCAGTTTCCATCTGTCATGATAGCCTATCTCCGAACCTTCAATCTGTCAAAAGCTCGCTGCCTGGCTGAAAGCTCCAGGAGATTTGGTGCACTAAACACATTTGACAACAGCATTATCACTGCAAGGAGCCAGCAAAATGCCATCAATGTGTTAATTGTAACTAGCTATGTAAAGTGTCACTTCCCATATCATTTAACACCAGCTTCGCCTCTTTTGCAGTTCCTAATTTTCTATGCTTTACAAACATATGGATTGCTCTTGTAACAACAATGTGATCTTCTTAGCAGAGGTTTAATTTTGCTTGGATACACTGTACCCAAGCTTCTATCTGGGAAACAGCAACAAGAAGGGGCTCGGGAGGGGAGGAGGAAGAGAAAAATGAAGAGAAGCTTCGGGTGAGGAACCGGGGGAGATGAGAGAGGCCAGCAGGAATCAAAGTGCTTCTTTGGGAGGCGGCTGTGATATTTTTTAGATGCATGGAATGGTGGTGGTTTTCTTTTTCTGGGGTGCAGTCTAGCTAATAGGTAAACAGTTTCTTTTTTTCTTGCAGAGGATGAAAAATGCTTATCCAGGATGTGTGAAGGCAGGGAGTTTTCTTCCATCATAATATGAACAGTTTTGTAATGGTAAACAGGAGAGCAGCACATAAATAAATGAAAAATTCCCCTTGAAGATATGAATGGATTTTTAGCACCCAAGTACCTAATATTCAATTTCTGGTACAACCAGGGCCAGGTGTTAAATTTCTCTAGTTACTGTCACTAATGCAAATTAGATTCTTTTTCTGCTCGTAAAAAATCAAATCCACATTAGAAATTAGCTATAAAATGTAATGACTTAAATGCTATATAGTGTTTTACAAATCTCCCTGCATTTCTATGGTAGATAATGCTGTAAAACTGAGAGAAGATAATAAAATATGGTAGGAAGCTGAATTATTTAAAGGTCTTTTGTGACTGCTTACTTACAAATGTGGTGTATTCTTTTGCTGTTCTCTTTCTATGTCCCCCGTCATTGTGAGACAAGAGCACATTTATGATTCTATTTTTCACAAACTTAAGTAATCAAAATCCGTTTTAAACAATGCTGCAACAGCTGGAAAGAATATTTGCTTTATTGGGAAAAGAAAAGAAAATAAAAGAACCAAAGAAGTATACAGTACCTGGGCTACTTTTAATCACTGATATTGTAACCATCCAGAGAAAAGTTTGGAGAAGTTAAATGAGGAACTTAATTAGCATTTCAAAATTCACCAGATTTATCTGGGCAATTCTCTCATAGGCAGCACCCATCACCCAGCCCCTATTCCTTATATAAGAATATCCCAGAGCAAAAGAGAGACTGCCCTTCAAAATGGAGCATCTTTTTAAAACCCTACCATACAAGGCAGAGCAAAATTGAACAAGGAAAAACATAAAGGCTACATATTTATCAAAATTTAAGGACTTAGCAGCAATCCATTCTCTCAGCCAGAGAATACATACTTCACACCACTTCTGCCAAGTACTCAATTTAAGTCCTAAAATTAAAATCATAATGAAATTTCAGGCCTCAGAGGAATCAGGAGTTTCTTACAAAGCAAACAAAGTTATGATTAAGGTTAGCATTCCTGAACTCAGTTTAAAAAAAAAAAATCTGTGATCACAACATAAATTCATCTGAAAAATAAACTCAATCATCAAGGAATGTGGAAGAGAACAGCCATTTTTAACAAATCTATGCATCTACAATGGTGGTGTTGCCTATGTATTTTCTTTCTTTTTTTCTTTTCCAGTGGAAATTCAGACAGTGTAAATAACTCACCAAGGCCACAGAGCTCACCTGACTCCTGACCAGGCACGCTCTCTGTCACTCCCTGATGTCACCTAGAGGTGGTCTGGAGAGGCCTGCGGAGACCACCAACCAACAGTGGGTGCCCTCCCAGCCTCCAGCACAGGGCCAGCCCTGCTCTCCTTCCTCTGCCCTAGCACACCGCCCCGGGCACGGCTTCACAGTGTGGTTGCCATGCTGTGCATCTTCACTTCACTCCTGGGGAGAGCAGGACTGTGTCACGTCCCTCCTGGCTTCCCTGGCATTGTACAGTGTTTGTTCTCCTAGGGGTGCAGCTGCCTGGTGTGACAGCAGAGAGAAATAGGAAAATACTAACCGACACATAGGCAGCCTTTTTCCCTTAGGGAACCATGTACGCTTTTTAAGACTCATCTTTTCTTGCCTAGGGTCCCCAGCTCTACTCCAAGTATCAGCTTGTTTTTTCCTGTAATGTCATGGGTGGTCTTGTCTCTGTAGCATCAGTTGGTCAGTGACAGGTCTTGATGCCTATAATAAGACACCTCTACCAATGTCCAACAGAAAGCTCTTTTTTCAGTTGCCTTTTGTCCTAAGTTTATCATCTCTTTGGTCTTTGCATGGTGTTACGGTTTGTATCAAGATGGCCCAGCAAAGCCTCCTGTGCTTATATATGGGGCTTTTTGGAGGTAGCTGGATCTAGGGTGTATGAATGTAGATTAAAGATGTGTGAATATGGGTTAGAGTATGCTGGCTAAATTATTCCAGTGATGGGTTTAGTTCTGGGTATGGATAATGGGAAGGCCCAGTCCGATTGTGGGTGGCACCACCAGAAAGACTTGTAGCCAGGATGGGATAAGAGGAAAAGGAAACTTTGCTGCTTTGCTTCTTCACTGCCTTTTGCCTGCTCTGCCATGGACTGTTTCTCCTCTGTGGTGCCTCTCTGCCATATTGCCCTGCCTTGGATCCAGCAGACCATGGACTGAAACTACTACAAACTGTAAGTCGAAGTAAACCTGCGCTCCTGTAACTTGTGGGTATTGGGTATTCGGTCTCAGCAATAAGAGTAAGCCACATGGATTTACCCAGATTCTCTCATTTGGCAGTTTTCCATCTTTTCCTTAGCAAGCACTACCTCCCTACTATTTCTTACTTACTTGTCTTAGCTATTATTCTTTTTCCTACACTCTTCTTCCAAACTGGTGCTCAGAGAAGAGAGTTTCACTCACCATAATATTCTAAGTAACAGGGTCTAGTATGTTTTACTATCCTAAATGTTTAAATTCAAAAGGAGTAAGGGGTTTTGTTTTAGACATAGTCTGCATGTCTCCTCTTACGTCTTACCTCAGTAACAACATGCTTTAAATTTTTTAAAGTATCTTTACTGGGTTGAACAATCTCCCCCGAAGAACTCATATCCATCTGGAACCTGTGACTTATTTGGAAACAGAGTCTTTGTGATGTAATCAAGTTAGAACGAGGCTGTACTGGATTAGTATTTACCTCTAAATGTAATCCGGCTGGTGTGCTCACAAGCAGAGGGAAATGTGGACACAGGAGCGCATGGAAGGAGCACTGCCACGTGAGGATGGTGGCAGAGACTGGAGTTACACGGCCATGACCCAAGGAATGCCAAGGGTTGCTGACATCTATTAGAAGTTAGGAAGAGGCAGGGAAGTAGCTGCCCCTAAAGCTTTCAGAGGGAGAATAGTCTTGCCATTATCTTGATTTTGGACTTTTGGCATCCAGAATTATGTAAGAAATAATACCATGATCTATGAAAGAGTTTCAACCCTGGGAACAAAATAAGCAGTGCCAATGTCATGGGGCATATATTTAAGTGAATCTTACTTTCTTTATGCCGTATCTGATCACTTAGTATACTAGCAGCTATTATAATGATTTCAAAATACAGAAAACTTTTTTTTGAAGAAACATGAAAACAAAGATGTATGATGTAATGAAAGAGTTTGGAATTCTTTGGGAATTGAACTCACAACTCACACTTGCCAGGCAAACGCTTATGCCACTAAGCTAAATCCCTGGCCAGCTAATGAAAGAGTTTGGGCTTCAGTAGATCTAACTTCACTGTCTGCTTCCTCCCAGATTTACTATGCAACTTTGGATAAATTACTTAACCACTTTACGTATCAGTTTCATTAGTTTGAAAGTGGAAATAGCATACCCCCCCCAGGGGATTTGTGAAAAATAAATTACTATGTGTAACATGCTTGGAACATTGTTAGCATGTCTACTTTCAGTAACTGTCAGCTATTATTCTCGGCTGATAACAATGAATGCCATGTAATAAAAGATCAATAGAAATTATTAGTATTGCTAATACTAGGAAGTACTATATTTGCTGAGGCTACACAGCCAATGGAATCAGATTTGAAGTCTATGTTTGTAACATCCAACCTTACTAGCTACTATGCGCCCTTAGCTGTGTTACTTAACCTCTCAGAACCTCCATTTCCTAGGGTAGTGGCAAAGATTAAATGAAATACGTCCTGGCAAATAGCAAGCACTCTGTCAACACCCACCTATTCTATCCCAACTCTGCAACACCACTCCATATTTTGCATGGTTCTTGCTTTTTAAAATTACTATATCAAGATTCAGCACAAAAACATACTAAAAGTTTTAGAGCAGCAGTTTAGAAAGTAACAAATGTTCACTTTCAATGCATTTTTCTAAAAATGCTAAGAAAGGCTTAAGGGCCTTAAACAAAGGCAAATTTATATATTTAATGTATGTGTTTTCACTATATTAAAATGATACACTGTGTAGTCCTCATATTTGCTTGGATTCATTCCTTAGCTTCCAGAGACTGGAAACTTGGATGGATTTTTTTTTATTATAATGAGGATATTGTGATATAATGTCAGCACAGTGAATTCTTTCATTTAGTCTACATGAGCTTGAACACTAGCTTGGTACCCACACCACCTTTTCTCTTTCTTTTCTTTCCTGCTTCTCAGATCTGCTGTCTTTACTCTAGTGTTAATAAGATCTGGACAGGGGCTATTAGGAGAATACAGTGGAAATTTGTCCCTTCCAGCCACAGTCCCAGTCTCAAAAAGAAAACTCTCCAATGGTGAAAGACTTTGCCTTATTAAATCTAATAATAAGCGGTGAGTTAAGAAAGAGAAAGGTTAATACTCAGATTTTCCTGACTAGCCTGGTTGAAAAAAGCACCAGAGTTTCGAAAAAAAATTATCATGCATTGGTTAGCTTTTGCCATGTAACAAGCCATCCCAAAGCTTAACTTGCAGTTCTCCAGAGAGGCCTGGCTCAACCAGGCAGGTCTGTTGGCCTCGTTTGGGTTTCCCAATACAACTGCAGGCAGGCAGCAGATCATCTGGGGACAGGTTAACCTAGGCTGACCTACCTTACATGTTTGTCTGTGGATGCTGACTTTTAGCTGTAGTAATGGGGATAACCGAGCCTCAAGCCTTCAGCAGGTGAACCTAGGCCTATCACATGCTGGTGGTCACAGAGTTTCCAGGAGTACCAAGAAAAGATATGCCTGCTTGCTATTGGCCAAAACAAGTCACATAGCCAACCCATGCTCAGGGGACTGTCCAAGGGTGTGGATGAAAAGAGAAATAATTTATGGCCATTTTTACAACCTACCACAATTAGTGTTTCTCATTTTTACTATTGTCTGGAAGCTCAACCTTCTATTATTTCCATATTTCAGAAAAAGAAAATCAGGAATCCCCTCAAAATTAAATATTAAGGCATTCTCTTCTCAGCAGAGAAACTTCAAAAGAGCTCTCAAAAATAAATGACCAGTCTACTTGATAGTGGATAAAGAAATAGTTCTCACTTCAACTCTCCAGAAAAGATTTAGGATAATAGGACTAATCTCTGGACACATGTATACATTTCATGTGATTCATTCAAATGTCTCTATTTCTGCAAACCTTTAGTCAACAAATGCATACCAGACCCTGGAGTAGGTGCTGAGAGTGCAGATGAATTCCTGTCTTCATGGAGCTCAGAGACTGGTGGAGAAGGAAGATAATCACAATTGCACATTCCCCGTTGTGGCCATGACACAAAGGAGAGAAAGGAGCCATGCCAAAGGGCCTGGCCTGGTCAGAGGGATGATGAAAATCTTCTCTGAACCCCAAATGATGGTCCAAGCCATCCTTTGGTGAAGTAAATGGGTGAAGGGAGAGAAAATGGGTTGTAGGGAAAGCTCTTCATCTCTCTCATCATGTGGATTAGATGATATGGGCAAAGAAATTGTGCTGTTAGGTAAAATGAGCTACATACAGGTCAGTACAGTGCTGTCATCAGTGTCAAACAGCTCAGTATCAAACACCGTCTATCTGACATATGGTCCACGTGGGTTGCTGAACAAGCAGAATGCACTGGATACAGAGTGTATGAGTCCCCTCCCCCCGCCCCCGCCCTCTCCATCCCGACCCAGCTCTCTTCCCTATGCTCCAATCCTCTCAGGCTCAGTTTCTGAGACCACAGGGACACAAAATCTCTAAGAACTTGGATTTTCAGGTTTTCCTTGACTCTCATTTGCAAGCAGCCACAATTAGTAGAAGCTGTTTTTTTGAGCATGGACACTTTCCAGTTTGCCACCCCAACCCCATTATATTCTTGTCTGGCCCCAGTAAATATCTGAGTTTGCAACTCCCAGTTCTTTCTGTGTTATGAGTGTCTTTGTTATTTTTCTCATTGCTGAGACAAAATGCCCAACACCCAAAGTTAAAGAAGGAAAGGTTTATTTAGCTCACAGTTTATGGAGGTTTCAGTCCATTATTAGCTGACTCCAAGGCAGGGTGGCACATGGCAGAGGGGCAACAGTGCATGGCAACAGAAGACAGCAAAAGCAACAAGGCAGAGAGACAAGCCTCTTCTTGTCCCTTAAATTGTATCCAGTCTAGCAGAATTAAGGTGGTGCCAATCCAATCTGTGGACTGATCCTGCAATCACTCATCCTTAATCCCTGCGCCCTTAATCCCAGAATTGCATTATGAATCAATCACACATTGTGGATTCAGCCACCAAAACAAAACAAAGACTATGACTGCATGAGGCTTTGGCAGGGATGGGGCGGGGGACCATCTAGACCCAAACAATAACAAAGAGGGATTTTTTTTTTTACTGTAACTAATAATAATCACACCCAAGAAACACTTCCAGATCTTGAACAGCAAGTTAAACCGAAAGATAATACTGTGTTCTTTTGGTTTTTCCTTTCTTTTGTGGCTATTTCCTCCCCTTCTAGAATTTTGATTCTTCACTGTTCCATAGAGGTAGTGAATAAAAGATGTGCGCCCGTTCCTCCAAGGAAAAGGGAAGGGGACCAGAGATGGAGAAAGAGATAGAGGGGAAAGAGAGGGAGGAGAGGAGGGGAAGGGGATGAGAAAAGACTTAAAACGTATAATATACATGTACTAACTCCCACAATGAATGGAATCATTACATATTACAAACATGTACTAATAAAAAATAAACAACAAAAAACTCCAATTCACAATGCCCCCCCAAGCAATTAGTTCTAGGCAGACTATTGAATACATACATTATTATGATTTTACTCATAATACTCTTATAAAAATAAATATTCTTCAGTCTTATTTCAATAGTCTAGGCAGACTATTGAATACATACATTATTATGATTTTACTCATAATACTCTTATAAAAATAAATATTCTTCAGTCTTATTTCAGCTTTGAAATTTTCTGTTTTTAGGGCAATCACTACAATATCTAAAGGCATTTTTTGATGATTATGTCCTTGATTATAAGGACGTGTGTTACATTTGTAAGGAGAAACAAATATAAACAACTATATGACATTATATATTTATAAAACATTTATTTGATTGATTAAAAATCCCACTTAAAAGATGGTTTCTAATGTGCTTATAGTAATTTTGAGCCTTTTCAAGCTTTCACCACCTGCTTTATTTTCAGACCTTTCCTTCCTATCATATCTAAATACCATTTATGTAAACCAATACCAGGGGTTTCAGACGTTTGATGTCATTACTGCCTTTTGAGAAACAGCTTTAAGGCAAATCTTACTGTATACCTAGAATTAGCCCTCTGTCAGCTCTTGTCTCTCCTTGTCTTAGGACAAATAATATCTCTGCATGAAAGACAAGCCAGACATTATAGGGCTTTGAACTCTTCCATTTCCTAGATTCCTATAGAAGGGTGAAAGAGGAATAAGGGTAATTTCCTTTTTTATTGAGCCTGACCTTAACAAACTTGTTATATAATTATTTTAATACTTTGTATAATACTGTTAGGTCAATGTCCTCCTCCAAATAAAATCCTAATTACTGTAGATAAAATGTGATCAGGAAATTAGGTCTTTGCTTAAAAACCTTAGTGATGACCATATAAAGGACACAGAATTGCTATTTGCAAAGTTGACCTAGAACTAAAAACTTGTTTCCTTAGCCCTCTTCTTTTGCTACAGTGTATCACTGTATCACACCCAAATCTGGTGGGAACATAAAGGTAACCTGAATGTTTTGAAATGTAGCAAATCTCTTTTTAAGTACAAAAACTCTACAACTAAATGGAGCAGGGGAGGAGCTGAATTGTTTTTACTGCAAGTCATTTTCAAGGAGGGGCACATGACTGGTACCATGGGCACAGCCTTGTTAATCTGTAAGGAAGAAGTCACTTTGAGGGCTTGCATGGCACAGGCCTTAGGATAGGAGCATAATAAAGTCCTGCACGTTTCTCTCTTAAACTCAATGAGAGTTAGCAGACAGAACAGTGTCTCTGATACCACTAAGAATCGTCTGAGATAGAACATGACGAAAGGAATGGAATTCTTGCCTTCAGCAGTGGACTGAAAAATGGGGTTTTATTTATCTTCAGTTAAAATGACAACTTAGTCAGAATTTCAGTACCCAAGATTTTGTGGTCACATTGACTGTGTTATGTTTTGTGGGTCATTGGGCATGAGGCTGAGGCATAGGCATAGGAGCAGAGACATGGGACAGCCTTCATTGTATCAAACCAAAAGGGCATATGCATTCAAGGTACCATAGCCCCAGATAGCAACACAAGCTGGAGTGCCCCCTGCCCTACCAGGTCTCTTGCTCCAAAACTCAGGTGGGTCACAGAGTCTACCTGGAGCAAGTGAGAGTGCAGGTCTCCACCCCTGCCCCGCCCCCCCACGGCTCAGACCCCATGAGGCCACCTGGCTTTGCCTCCTTGCTCAGTAAAGGACTGTGAGCAATCTTTTCAGATGATCTCTTGCATTGCAAGAACTGGCAGAGATTCCAGAATAACAGAATAGCTTTGTTAGTCTGGTAATTAAGACAGGAGTGACATTCAAACACAGCCTGGACAGGACGTGGCAAATTACTGTATTCTTTGTGTGAAAAGCTGTTCCCAGTCTGCTTTGTCTGCCCTCCTGGGATCTCATCATCTCCACTAAAAGTCAAAATGGGATTTGGTACCCTCTATTCCCTTATCTTTTTCCCCCTAATATATATCTGCTTTGTGGGAGCTATGTTTGTCAAAATGTGCTAATTTATGGCATTATGGGGGGAAAATGAAACCTCAGCTTTCCATTCTTGTTCCTCTGAGCAGCCTTCCCAAGGATCTCCTCCTTTCTCCCTCCCTCCTCTATTTCTGGGGAGCTTATTTGCTAAACAGAACATGTTCTCCCCACTACCCCCCACCCACTCTCCACCCTCAGCATATGAGGATGGCAAATGGCCACTCGTCATGCCTTTTTCAAGTATGTTATACATACAATTGTCTCACAGCTAATAGCTCCTTCTATTGTCCATAATTCATCACTGTCAAGGTTCTTTACATTTTATTTCCTCCTTATGTGTTTCATGAGAAATCTATGCTGCTACTATTGTGTCCCTGAATTTCATTAGCATAAACTGCATGATGTCAAATAAATATATATTCTGTATCACACTAGAGTCTGTGTTCTTTGCAAAGAACAGGATGTTACTTTTATTAGTATGGTTTTTTTTTTCATTTCCTTACAGTCTTTTTCTTTTCCACTAAACCATTATGAAGTGAGTACCAAAGGTATCCTGGGTAATTAGCCATTACAGGACTGTCACAGAGGGTTCCACAGTCAATACAAAGATAATTTGGGCAATGGTGAATGACAGTGCTGTCCAGACTTTTGGGATAATCAAGGACACATCCAGCTGTACCAGACATCTGTCAGACCCATGAATCATTTCAACTGGCTCGACAATAGCCAGGCAGTCCCGGCGAAGGTAAACACAGCAGCAGGCAGCCTGGGATTGCAGGCAGCAAAACTTGCTCCTGCAGAAAGCCTGCCTTGGTGCAAGAGCAGAGCCCTGCGTGAAAGAAGGACATGTGAGAAGACTTCATGTTCATTAAAAAAAAATGATGATAATAAGATGAAGGAAAAATGTAAATCAAATGGCGGAGTGAAATGATAAATACGTGATGAGAATATTTTGTTTTTGTCCTGGCTAAAAATCAAATGCAGACTCAAAAAATTTGTGAGATATATTGGTCCTAATTGGTTTTATATGATTTACTCCATTTCCAAATCTTTCCAGGCTCTTCTGTGTGTCTGGGCTTTACATTCTTAAGGATAATGCTGTTTTTATGGGATTTCACTTGCAAAGTTCCTCTGCAAGAGTGTCTAGCTGTTTGAGGAGCAGTCTGGGCTAGAAGGTCTTGGAATGGTATTTAAATTCTCTAAAATGGGAAAAAGAAGAAGAAGAATCACACAACAGACTGAACTGAATCGTAAGCAATGTTTTTCCGAGTAGCTACCTCTAGGAGATTCTGACATTCACACATGAAATATAGAACTCTGATTCCGAACCATGTACAAATAACCACGTGATCGTAGATTTTCTGTGAAACCATATACATAAGAATTTATCCTGGTTAGGTTTGTCAGGATATTTTCTGGCTGTCCTAGCCTATCCAAAGTCCCCAGCTGAGACCAGGAGCAAGAAACTTGTCAGTTTGCTGTCCCCACCTCCTTGACTCACAAGAAGCTATTCTTGTACAAATCATTTTTATGAGTCACTTAATAGGCTATTCGTTCACAGTTCCTTATTAATCCTTAAAATGTCAGTCTAGTCACGCAGTGATGGCGAGACTTTCAGAGCTTGCAGTGATACAAACAGCCCTCTGCGGTCTGCGCGCCATAGGTTCACCGCCACCGGAGCGCGTGCAGAGGCCTCTGAACTGAGGCGGCAGTGTGGGGCCTGCAGTGAAGCAGGGACCAGGCCCTTGGGTGAGACTGGGAATTTGGGATCCCAGGCAATCCAGGTATCTGTCATGGAATTCAGCATCACAGTGCATTTTTTCATTGATCCTACAGATTTGGGGGAAATTTTTAAAAGACAGTTTTATCAAAGTAGAAACCACACTCTTGAAAGTATACAACCTGCTACATTTGACATGTGTACACACCTGGGAAGCCATCGGAACGATCAAGAAAGTGGACACGCCCATCCCCCCAAACTTTCTGATATTATTTGTAGTCCTCCCGCCCACCTCTCTGTATTAACCTACCCCTGGCAGTCACTGGGATGTTTTTTGGCTCTATAAGCTATTTTGCATTTCCTAGAATTTTATATAAATAAACCCATTGAGTACATACTTGGTGTCCAAATGTGCACACTTCTTTGACCTAGGACAATTTTAAGTCTCATCCACATTTCTACATGTAAGAGTAACTCATTCCTTTTTACTAACAAGAAATACTGTATTATGTCACAGTTTATACATTTCACCCACAGGTAGACATTTTTTTTTCAGTTTTTTTGGCTCTTGTAGATAAAAGTATCATGAGCATTTTCATACAGGTAATGGAATGGATATATATTTTCTTTCTGTTGGATAGCTACCCAGCAGTGCATGCCACAATCTTTTCCAAAGTGATTGGACTATTTATATTATCACTTCCAGCAGTGTATAATTCCTATTCCTCCGCATCCTGCTAATAGTTGATATGATCAGTTCTTGTTCATTTTGTCATTTTGATAGATGTGTAGTGATATCTCACTGTGCTTTTAATTTTCAGTTCCTTAGCGGCTAATCTCATTATTTCATGTGCTTACTTGCACCTATATATCTTCTTTGGTAAAGACTCTGTGAAAATACTTTGTGCATTTGTCAAAGTAAGTTACTTTGTATGTCAGTAGATCTATTTCTGGATGCTCTGTTAGGTCTCCTTAATCTGTTGCTCTAACCTTATGCAAATATACTTTTTTTTATTACTGTAGCTTAGGTATTAATTAAAGGCACTATTTGTCCTCCAGTCAGTTATTTTTCAAATTTTTGGTTGCTTTAGGTCTTTTACATTTTCATATGAGGCTAGACTCATCACACAAAAAGACAAGCTTGTATTTTGATTAGGGTTGTATTGAATCTGTAGCTCAACTTAGAAAGAAATCATATTTTAGCAACATTGAGTCTTCCAATCCATCAATGGACAGTTGCATATTTTCATTCTTTAGGTTCATATTTCTTTCAGTAATATCTTTTGTTATATCTTTCAGTAATATCAGTGTGGCATATCTTTTGTTAGACTTGTACTTAAGTATGTCATATTTTATTCTGTTAAAAGTGCTTATTTTTAATTTTAATAAACTACATAAACGATTGTTACTGCTTTTACTTCAGTTTCTCCATGTTTGTTGTTAGCATATGCAAATACAACTGGTTTTTATATGTTAACCTTATATACAATAATCTTGCTAAATTCATTTATTAGTTCTAATAGCCTTTTTATAGACTTCATTGGGGTTTCTATTTAAACAATTACATTATGAATGCAGATAATTTTATTTCCTCCTTTCAATCTGGATGTCATTTATTTCTTCTCCTTGTGTTGCTATACTGGCTAAAATCTTCACTCTATCTTGAACAGAAGTAGCGAGAACAGACATCTTAGTCTTGTTCCTGATTTTAGGCAGAAAGATTATCATTTACTATCATGTATAATATGAACTATGAGTTTTTTCTAGATGCCTTTTATCATGTTAAGGGAGTTGCCTCTCCTTAGTTTGCTTAGAGTTTCTATGAGGATACTGGATTTTTACACTTTAAATGTAGATGAACATGTAGATTTTCTGTTTTAGTTAGGATAGTGACAGGTTTTTTCTAAGGCAAACTAGCTCTGCATTCCTGGGATAATCCTCAACTACTCATAGCGTATTATCCTTTTTATATGTTGTTGAATTTGATTTACTAATATTTTGTTCAGAAATTTCACATCTGTGTTTATAAGGGATAATAGTCTCATACAGTTTTCATTTCTCATATAGTGTTTATCTGGTTTAGCTACCTGAAAAATGCTCCTTACTCTTCAGTTTTTCAGATGAGCTTGTGCAGAATTAGATTTATTTCTCCTTTAAATATTTTTGTCACCATTTTATTAAGATATGATTTAAATGTTATACAGTTCACCCATTTAGAGTACACAGTTCAGTGGCTTTTAAGAGAACACCTCTGTTTTTCCCTTTTGACCTTTATACTGTTGTTGTTATATGTTTTGTACGTGTGTGTATGTATTATAAACTAGTGATGTATTACATTGCTTCTAAGTTAGAAGCAAACTGATTTTTAAAGATATTTAAATAGTTTAGATTATATACTTATCTTTGTAGTTACCTTTCTTGGTATTGTTTATTTTATTACATAGACCCATATTTCCATCTGGTATCATTTTCTTTTTGCCCAAAGGACTTCCTTTAGTATTTGTCTGCTGGTGAGAAACTATTTCAGCTTTTGCATGTCTGAACTTGTCTTTACTTCACCTTCATGTATGAAATATTTTTCAGTGGGTATAGGTCTAGTTGATGGTTGTTTTGTTTTCTTTTGTTTTTGCCTTTCACTATTTTAATGATATTGCTCCAATGTCTTCTTACTTACATTATGTCTGAGGAGAGATATGCCGTCATTCTTCTGCTTGATCCTATGTACAAAACAATGTCTTTTGGCCTCTGGCTCTTTTTAAGATTGTTTATCACTGGTTTTGAATGATTTGATTATGGCATACCTTGGTATAATTTGCTTCATATCTCTGTGTTTTTTGAGCTGCTACAATTGGGAATCCACTATTTCACCAAATTTGGAAAATTGTCAGTCATTTTTCTCTTCAAGTATTTTCCTCCTTTTCGTTGTTCTTTCCATCAGACACTGCAACCTTCTTCTTGGCAGTCTGCCCTGGTCTCCCGGGACTCCCTGCTCTGCCTCTCAACTCAGTGTGTCCATGGCTATGCTTGGGTTCTTCCTGCTGTAACACTGGGATCTCTTTTAGCTGGTCCCACAGCTCACAGATGCTCTTAAAATTTTTTTGATTCTTTATACCACATGTTTCACTTGAGAAAGTTTTTACCGCTATGCTTTCAAATTCTTTCATCTGTAAATAATGTTTGATCTGCTGTTAATTCTTTCCAATGTGTTTTTTATTTCAGATGCTATAGTTTCCATCTCCAGAAATTCAATTTAAGTCCTTTTTATATCTTTCATGTCTCTGCCTACTTTTTAAATATGTGAAACACAGTTACAATGACCATCTTAAGCTGAAAGTCCTGGGTCAGTTTCAGTGTGTTGATAATTCTCCTAATTTAGAGCTATATGATTCTGCCTGTTTATAGTCCTATTAATCATTGATTAGACAGAAAGCATTATTAATTTTAGGTTGAACTCTATTTTAGAATATAGGTGGGATTTTGGGAAACAGTTTTATCCTTTCATACCTCACTTTTGTAGCATGTTAGGTGGTTCTGGTGCAGAGTACAGTCTGGAGTTGAGCTGTTTCCACCAATGAGACAAAGTCTTAGCATTCCATCCAATACCTGTGAATTGGGAGGCTTTCCATTTGGGCTGATGGCAACAGGCACTACTCCTGGCCCATGTGCATGCACACATTCTTCTCTTTAATCCTTTTGTATTTCCCCAGCCTCAAATAGCTCCTCACACATACGTAATGATCATTACTCTGCTGAATACTTGGGGACCCCTCTGAAGTTTCCCAGAATTCTTTCTCTGTGCAGCAATCTTTTTGGCAGTCTTCCCTGTGAGTCATCATTACCTTAGTCTCCCAGGACTCTCTGCTCTGCCCCTCAACTTGATGTGTCCACAGCCATGCTTGGGTTCTTCTGCTGTAACACTGAGATCTCTGAGAAAGAAGGTAAGCTGAGGAAATTACAGAACTCCCTTCATTTGTTTCTCTTCTCTCCAGGACTACTGTTCTTTATTGCCTGATCTCCAACATCTTAAAAATTGTTGTGTCGTATATTTCATCTTTCTGTTCTTTAAGCCACTTCAGTTGACTTGGACAATTGGTGAGCAACCTTTATTATTCATCTTCTGTGTGCTATTTGACAAATGTAGAAACAGACCTAGAGAGATGAGATGTGATCCTAGTCACACCCCATGAGAAATCACAGAATGAGGTATCAAGGCTTCATTGATTTCATTTCAAACTCAGTTTTTATTTCTACTACATCTCCCTTTATACATACAAAAAAAAAATTCTGCCCACAATTTCTGTTTTTAATATATAAAGGGAAATAAACATAGTTTTAGTCACTTTTCTTGTTGCTGAGACAAAATACCAAACACCAGAAGTTCAAGGCAGAAAGGTTTATTGTAGCTCATAGTTTGTGGAGATTTATAAACCAGTTGGTTCCAAGGCAGGGTGGCATGGCAGAGGGCATCACAGAGGAGAAATAGTTCATGACAGGCAGAAGGTAGCAAAGCAGCATGAAGCAAGGGACCACAGCAGCTTTCTTTCTGTCTCTTACATTCTACCCAGGATACGCACTATTAGAGCAGGTAGCATTCACTATGACTCAGTAAGTAGAGGCAGCCCAACAGTGTATCTAAACATTCTTGAAACAAGATAATGGGATATGTGTTTGAAGTGAGGAGGAGTACTTTGAGGAGCACTAATAGCACTATGTCTTCTACTGTAATACTTTTTTTTTAAATGTAAGCATTCACTGTATTTTTCAGTCATACCACAGACGTGGGGCAGTGAGGGCTTATCATTAAGACACAATAGGTCTTCATGAGGAATGTGACAAAATACAGGAATCCCTTCTTCATCTCCAAGCAATTGATCTTCCTAAAGTTCCTGATTTAACTGGTAAGCTTGTGGTCTTCAGAATAAAGTGCATACTGTGGCAGGCTGATGCCCAGGGGCCTCTTGAAGCTCTTGAAGGGCTTCTAAATCAGGTATTGCTTATGTTACCCTAGAATTCATGAATCACAAGGCCATGCTAGCATCTTCATTCCCTGTCAGCTATCAATCCCTGTTCTGTCCATTTTTTGTAGCTGGAACACAAACTGCTGCTGGAATGTTATAGACGAAGTTCACCTATTTCAGCATTTTTTACACATATCCTTATTATTGGCCTCCATTGTTCCTATGGCATGACTCAGTACCATTCATAGACTCCAGGATCCAACAAACATTCTGCCCAGATGAGCCTCCCAAAGTAAAGAGGAAGGAGCAGAGGCTGTGGGTGGGCTGGAAGGAACCAGGCCGCCATAGGATGGGACATGCAAGTACGAGAACATGGCAAGGGCAAAGGGACTGGCTGGAGGAATGCTATAGAGCAGGTGGACCAAAAAGCTGTCTGTGTCCCTTTAAAGGAATAAACTTGACCTGAACTCTCCAGTTTGAGTTTTATTCTGATTTTCAAGTGTCTTTGGGAACCTGTGAAGACAGTTGTAGTTCTTTATAGATCAGTTCCACATTTCACTCACCTTCTTTCAGTGCCAGCAGCGCTTGAAAAGCTACTTCAACTTGGAAAAGAATCAGGGTGGTGAAGACCATGCTGCTTTGGAAATTGCAGCTCCAGAAGTTTGAAGGAAGCCCTCCTTTAACCTCAGAGGGCAGTGTCCAGGGGTGAGGGGACATGACACTACATCAGCTTTTCCACAGAGTCCTTTTAGGGGAAGGCCATGAGTAACCTCTAAATTACACAAAATCTAAGCACTTCACTAACTGTGAGGTCATAACACTGCCAAGATAACTATTCATTTTGCCCAATACCAGCTACAAACCATGGATACTGGTGTGAGATTATTTTGATCCACATTCACAAGTACATGAAAGAGTCCTTGGGAGTTGAGAGCAAGAGTTGGAACTAATGTTTCCCTAAGCAGATCATCTGGGAAGGAAAGCTTAAACCCCAGATTGGTCAGACTGAGATGAGTTAGCACAGTAGTTAAGAAGAGACTGTGGGAAAGGAGAAAATCTGAGTTTAGCTCTGGGTACTTGACTAGCTCTTTGTTCTAAGGTCCATAGTTAGCTTCTTTAAATCTCAGTTTCCTCTTCTGACTGATGAATGTGTTAGCAGTTCTTCCCTATAGAATTCTTCGGTGGATTCGATGATGTAAGGTAGTGCTGTGCACTGTGCCATATGTGTAGAAAGTACTCAGTGAGTGTTACCTAGAAACAGTGTGGCAGGAGCTCCCAGGGAAGCACAGAGGATGCAGCTGACAGTGGGTCAGATGGAAGTGGGGCAAGAAGGAGGAGGCAGCTAGACACAGGTTAGGGCTGAGAGTAAGTGCATCTCCAGTCTAGCACTGGGATTTAACTCTGGCTGCACACTAGAATCTGTTTGAAGTGGTTTTAAAATTTCAAGTGCTTTTTAATGTTTTTGTTGGTTTTTGTTCTTAATGCCAATTTAATGGGTCTGGTATGGAGCCAGAACATCAGAGTTTTTTCCCCAAGGGTTGCTAATGTGCAGCTAGAAGTGAGAACTACTGACTTAGAGAATGCACCTCTGGATGACCTTGGATCCTGTGCCAAGGCCTGAAAGCAATGAGGAAGGAAGGGACCTCAACTGATCCCTGGGCCCATGGCCTCACTAACTGGAAGACCTTCTGCCATTTCCCCAAATGGGAATGAGTGAGGGCATGAAGCAGCTATTTTGAAACCAGTGGGGTGTGCAGCCAGGGGAAGCAGAGATGAATGTGAGACCGCCTTGTCTTCTGGAGCCTGCTGGCAGGTGGGAACTACAAATATATACACAGAAGACAGATCAGTGGCAAAAGGACTCTAGGAGCAATATGTGCTTGATGCCTCAGAAGAGACTAACCTACTTGGGAGGGCTTTGTGGAAGGACCATGAGATCAGCAGTGTGTGGGATAAACTTTATAAAAGGAACTTATATAAAAGTGAGGGAGGGAGAGAGATGGCGTCATTGTCAGGCAAGCTGGTGGATGCCCAAATTAAGACAGAGTCTGTGGGCATGGAGCAGAGAAGTCAGGGAAGGCCAGGTTGGGTAACCATGAGCTCAGGCGAGCACCCTGCTGAGTGAAGCTTCCCTGTCCAGCCTCTCCTCAGGCTCTGTGCCTGGGGTCCTGGTAGCAGAGCCTATTGGAGCCAATCTGCCTCCCTGCGAAGTATGCCATCATTCCACCCTTCACTTCTGTCGCCTTTGGAGTTCCTGTTTCTGACAAGCAGTATGACTTAATGGAATTCGATGGACCTTTCACCTTCTTAACTGCCTTGGTTTCCTACAAGCAGTTTCTGCCATCTGGCTCTCCAGCCTCCACCAGCCTCCATAGCAATTTACCAGGTCCTTCTCTTCTCTTCCACCTTGACTACCCTCCTGATAGATTGGCTTTCCTACAGATGTGAAAGATAGAAAGTATCGGTAAAATTAGAATTTGCATAAACTTTGGGAAACAGTTTTTACGTTGTGCCAAGGTATTAGGATAGTGGTGCATCTTTATTAGATTACACAGACCCTGTTGCAAAGCATCAGGCCAGATCAGCAATTGCTCTTTGTTTTTTCCTTTCCCTGGGACTTTCTGTGAGGTCCAAAATTTGCTGAGTTCCAGCTCCACTGCTTTCCAAGGACCTAACAATAACTATCACTTTATAGGTGAGCAAGCAGAGGCATAGCAACACCCCAAGAGACAGCACAAGGTTCATCTTATCAATCCTCGTGTGCCAGAAACATATACGCATATGTACGTATGTATAGGGAGATATACGTATATACAAAATTTACTCTTGGAAAAAAATATTGGCTAGGCTTTCAAGCTTTACCCCATTTATAGCCCTGAATTACCCTATCTGGCAACATTTTAACCTACCCTGTGAAGTAAATTTCTATGTGCAAGCATTTGGTCTTGTTTAAATCAAACCCAAAGCTTTTTTATCCATTATTGTCTTTTCATAATCTGTCTTAATCATTATCGATTTGTATAACTGGGCAGAGCAGGGAGATGCTCAGAGCCTCCTGTCTGTTTTGCTGCTGGTCTCCAGCTCATCCTCAGCTGGCCACTGAGTCTCTCTTTAACGTCTACACATGACTCCACCTCCTGCCCCACAGAGGTCCCTACTCCTGCAACAATATCAATTTTTGATAAAAAGCAACCTGGTAAATAATAGACAATTGAAAATCAATTATTCAAAAGAAAATTCAGTGTGGAAAGACAATTGGAGCTTTATTCAATAGTGAAGAGAAATAATATATTCTGCTTGTATATATTTTATAATATATAATGTATATTATATATATAGTATATGTGCATATATATGAATCAAGTCAAGACATCTCAGGAGAAATTCATGCCCAGGGTTTGACCAGCATCCTGGGTGATTCCCCATATGTGTTGCTCTCCTCCAAGTCCTATTTCCTCTACATTGGCTGAATTTAGGCTATCAAGATTTTAGTAAGGGTCTGTAAACTGTTGTCTTTTGGTCTTTGAGTAACTGGTGACAGCAAAGAAAAAAGCCAGTGGTAATCATACTGAGGGGAGAAGACTGGTATTTTGATGATGGATGAAGTTAAAATTTCACAGAACTTGTTAAATCTACCAACTAGTTTGTAATTATCATCAATAACTTTTCCTCATAGCGTTATCCTTTCTAGCTGTCCACATGAAGAAGATAAAGTTGAAAACTCATTTGAACCAGTTCTTAAGGCTGAATAAAAGAGATCAAATGCAGGTTTTTTGTTGTAAGACAGGAGAAGAATTAACTCAGCTGTTCTGTGAAAGAAACAAAGCAGGCATGAGCTTTGCGGATCTCTCTGAAGCTAGGAATATAAAGAATGGTGGGATTTAGGAATATGTGACAATAAAATCTCCCTTCTTGAGTAAATTGTGTAGAAACCATTCTATATCTGAGTCCTAAACTGTTCCAGTGTGTTTAGTATAATGTAAAATGTAGGTTCAAGTGGGAGGACCTGAAGTGATTTCTCCTCTAGAAATAAAGCTGGGGGTGTGCTCACAAGGTAAAATGAAAAGGTTGCACAAAAGTATTGAAGATGAACTTCCTCTGCCTTCAGCTTTCAGGTCAGCAGGAGCACAGTAGTAGAGCAAGTTCGCAGGGTTTTCCACCCGGACCCTCCTGATGTAGGAAAGTGTCCTGGGATCAGGGGTCGTGCAGGCATATTAGGAACAAGAGATCACCTGATCAGGTGTGTCAAACTGTATGTAGCAAAGAGCTTACTTCAATGCAAAGATAACTCATTGGAGGAAGGAGAGTGGGAAATGGGAGGGGAAAGACTGAAGAAGTGATTTGCTGGGCTGGGGTATAGCTCAATGATAGACCTTGCCTAACAAGTCCAAGACCCTGGACTTGACTCCGTGTGCTGTCCAAAAAAAAAAAAAAAAGAGTTTAGATTTAAATCTAAAATGCCCCCAAACAACAAAATCAACACAATAATCAAATAATTAAAAACAAACAAGTAAACAAATGCAAGCCTCCTCATTTCTAAATGATGAAAAGAATGTGAAGTTCTGTGAAGGCTTTTGATCCACGTCTGCTGTGAATCCCTGACCCGCTCTAACTACTTCTGGCTCTGCCTCAGAAATGTGTGTGCTCTCAAGGGAAGCTCCATCACATATTTCCCATTTAAGGGAAAGCACAACCTTGCAGTTTTAAGTGTTTTCTCTAAATTATTAGTTTATTCTAGGTGGCAAAATTTTTTGCTTGTTTATTTGTTTGTTTAGAGGGAGTAACTGAGGATTGAATTCAGGACTTTCATACTGAGCTACACTTCTAGTCCTTTTTATTTGTATTTTTGAGACAGGGTCTTGCTAGTCAAACTTAAATTTGTGATCCTCCTGCCTCAGCCTCCCAGAGTGCTAGAATTACAGACATGTGCTACCGCGCCAGGCTATTTTTAGTTTTTATATAAGAACTCCTTTCAGTTTATCAACTGTTTAAACAAGTGCACATTTGAATCCTGAATTTTTTCTTTATATTGGATAGTATACATGAGGTTGTTTTGCATATATTTATGCAAAGCCTAAAATTTAAGACATGTAATTCAAAGTTATTAAAAATTGCTACATTTTGATGACTAAGCTACGTTATTCTGGCCTAGGGAAATAAAAGCAAGAAACAAAGAATGATGTTTTTAAAGCAGTTTAAGTAAATTCATCCACTATTTGTTACTTTTGGCGCTAGGATTTGTCTGCCTATAGATTCCTAAAATTAAAAAGAAAAATTCTAGTCCTAATGTAAGGACTCAAATTGACCTTTTTAAAATATTCTTTTTCCTTTTCTCTGTAGTCTATTTAACAAATACGAGCCATGCTTGAGAATCACTTGACAAGAATGTCACCACTCCCTCTTCTTATCCCTAGACTGATATCATTAATTGATCTTGGGACTCTTTATTCAGAAGATTTGGATAAAGTCACATCCTTCCAAGCACCTGCTAAAATTGATTGGAATTAGCATAAGGAATTCTACTTTATGTTTGAAGCAGGTATCTAAATTGTAATTTTTAAATGCCTAAAATAGGGTAAGAATCTTGCCAAAGTGTTTTTTTTTTTCCGATGACTCACTACTCTGCCTTATAAAGAAACAATAAAGGAAGTGGCAACATTCCTAATCTAGTATCTATTTTGTTGCTATTCACTAAATGGATTGTTCTTATGTGTGCTGCTATTTAAGTGCAACATAATTACATATTATGGAGTATATATAATACTTTAATAGAGGTTATTAATTATGCTTTGCCATAACTTTTTATTTGTTTCATTAGAGTACATAAACACTTTGAGGAGGAAGGCTTTTTTAAGATGAAAAGATAGTTTTAATTATTATGGCTTTCTTTGCTTAGAGCTGATTTTCATAATTAACACATATTAGAGTCAATACAACAATGTATTTTATGCTTGCTGGAGTATACAAAATTTAGCTTCTCTCAATGGGAAGTGAGCGGTAGCATTTTCACAATAGCCTCCAACCATAATAGTAAATAATATCAATGTATCAACCTATAATTTCTATACTATCTGAAGTATTGGACCAATTTTTACAGAGTTTGCACAGTCATGTTTGTTTAGTGAAAATAATAAAATTTCATGTTAGTAACTGGAGAGTTACAATAGGCTTGACAGAGAAGCAGGTGCAACCTGAAAGGCGGGAAATCAATAAGAGAGACAGAGAGTTGTGTTCCTGACTTTGCCAACATTATAGTGTCTTATTCTATCCCTTTTATGTTGCTATAATGGAATGCCAGAGAGTGAGAGATTTATCAAGAATAGGGGTTTATTGAGTTCACGGTTTTGGAAGCTTTGAAGTACAAGAGCATGGTCTGGCATCCCGTCAGCACCTTCTCACCGTGACATAATATGGTGCAGGGCACTGCATGGAGAGACAGAGCAAGGTGCTAGCTCAGGTCTCTTTTCCTGTCTTTAGAGACTTGAGAGCCACTGTGGGGGCCCCAACTTCATGATGCCATCAAGTC
The DNA here is from genome assembly GCA_004363535.1 of Dasyprocta punctata. NCBI lineage: Eukaryota > Metazoa > Chordata > Mammalia > Rodentia > Dasyproctidae > Dasyprocta > Dasyprocta punctata. The sequence continues at coordinate 77,461 of RJWM01000492.1, read as the reverse complement.
CTAATCAACTCCAATGACCCCGTTTTCAATTGCCATCAAAATATGAATTTGAGGATTGTATTTTAAACACAGAGCAAGTTTGAAGTTTTGTTTTTGTTGATGTTGCTCATTTTGGTTTTTTTCTCTAAACATCCTAGTGTTGCTTTTTATAGCAGAGATTTGCTAACACTTCACTGGCCCCACTGCCTCCTTTTCTTGGGCACAGAGCTGGATGATGTCTTTCCATCTTAGTTGCACTTAAGTACAGGCACACAGCTAAGCCCCCCTGCCCCACCCGCCATGGAATAGGAGAACAAATAGTGCTGCTACTTCTAAGCTTAGCTCACTAAAACTTCTCAGATGCAACCTCCAAGTTTTTCCCCTCGTACCACCTTGATGCAGAAAAGCACTGTGAACTTGGAAGCCAAGATCGAAGATGGCCAAGCCACTAGCTGAAGAGAAACAGAGTCCCTAAATCACCACCACATAGTAGCACCAATTTTGGCTTTATAAGGGCAAAAAGTAAATGTGTATCATGTTTGACCCATTATACATTGTCAGATGTATTTATTCATTATTAACTGATACCATTATATTTATTTATTTATTTTAAAAATAGTAAAATCCGACAGAACATAACAGAACAAAGTCAATCAAAGCAAAGCAGCAGAACTGGTACAGAACTTTGAAGAAAGATACTATGCAAACAACAGCTACTATAGTATATCTTGTTATCTTCAGAATAGCTAACCATCCCAACAGGTATAGTAGAATTGAACCAAAAACAAAACAGAATAAAACCAATAAAAACAGAATATAAAATAAAGCAAAATCATAATAATAATAATAATAATCAGAGTAAAGCAAAACAGAGAGAACCATATTGGGCCTCAAAGACACGACAGACGAGAATCCCCCATATTTGCTACATTGCCTACTGTCATCTCCCAAAGAGATGCTCAGGTTGCCAACCCAAGGCCTGCAAAATCAACGAAACAATATTAGTATTTAGTTGCTTAATGTTCTTTAGTTGCTATCAATTTAGCCAGACCTCTGAACCAGCAGGGTGCTTAAGGGGGAGGGGTTGTCCTTGATTCTAAGCCCAAGCACCGGTGCTACTAGGACCCAGCAGGGTGGGTTCTCGAGGGGCCCATTCTAGTTCTCTTCTGGGAGTCCAAGCCAGTCACACAGTCCCCTGGAAGGCAGATTAGTTGTCCTGTGGTCGAAGCCACTCTGGCCCAGCGGGATGGGTCCTTAAGGAGCCCATTCTCATTCTCTTCCGGGAGTCCGCACCAGTCGCACAGTCCCCGACACCATTATATTTAATACACAGGTTTCCCAAGCAATTCTTTAGATTGGTGCTTCTGAATCCAGATGTCGGATGGTAGGAAAGGTGAATTGAATTGGGGGAATCATAAACTGTTAGGTAACTTTTTCATACTACATATTCTAACCATCCTTTATCCAGACTCTTATCCTGACACTTTGGGCAGGGATGGAAAAATAATACCTGAAGGAAACTGAAACCAGGAAATGTTGCATAACTTGCTGAAGGTCACACAGAAAGAAACAGACACATTCATGATTCAGAGGTAGGTAGTCCAAGTTCAAAGCCCACACTTTTAACTGCCATGGTAGCCTGTCTCCAACTCTCGGCAGATGTGGTCAGAAGAGTTCGATTTCACTGGATTTTTTAAATGTAGTTTGAACTGTGTATAAGTCTACTTTGCTTGGATGGATATCTTCAACTACATCTTAGTACTAATTTTCTATTTATTTTCTAACTATCATGTTTATAATTTATTTCTTTTTAATAAAAGTTAACATGGTTGTCATGGACAAATTTAGGAGACACCATGTACCCAGGAAAATATCACTGTACACCACAAAGTAGTATCCATGGTTTGAGGGCTATCTTGCTGCAGCTTTCTTAATTACCTGATCAGTTGTGAGTTGACTACATGAAGGGGAACTGCAGTAGAAGCATGTTGTCCCTGGTTAGCCTAGGAATAGTCAACTGTCCTGTTTAAGGGAGCCACTGACCCCTAGTAATACTTGCACCCTTTGTAACAGATGCCAGTAAGATGTGCTGGTTACAAATGGCTTTCATCACACTACCAGGTTCCAAGCTGGGTTTCAGTATTTACAGGATCCCCCACCTCTGCCCTGGGAAATTGTTTAACTTGTTACAAGTCTCAAGTCACTCATTCATAAATAAGATAGATGAGGATGAGGATGAGGATGAGGATCAGGGTGATGATAGTTACTTCACAATTCTTGGAGGTTTAATAGGATAATACATGTGAAAACTTGGGAAACTTTCTAGAAATGCCATTATCCGAAGACTACAGATCTAAATAACTGCAAGATGAGAGAACAACAGTCCCAAAGGTTCCATTACTATCTGGAGGGCTTTTGGGAATATATCTAAAGAAAATAATAATTTAGTTTTGAAGATAGATTGGGCAAGACAGTATAAAAAGGGAATTTAGAAATTGACAAAACTACATGCAAAACCTATGTCTGAGATTCTTTGTCTGGTCTTTAGCAATTTATAAAATTCTCATGCACCTCAGTGTCTCTTCATGTAAAATGAATTAACACATGTAGACACTTGCCTGACTTATCAATCCTTTATGCATACAGTCTTTCTGCTGCTCATTTTTGTGGAACATAGTTCTCAATACCATTGCTAATCCTTCGGTAAGTTTAGCAAGTCCACTGGCCAGGAAAGAATGAAAATGAGATCATATAGAACTTACGGATATTTTCTTTTCTTTCTTGATCAATTCAACCCACAAAAAAAAAAAAAGAAAAGAAAAGAAAAGTAAGCCTTTTAGACTTTTACTTTTCCCTCCATTCATACCTGGCCAATATGGGACTGACTCCATTCTAGAAGTAAGTGTTTATGGTGGCTACTATAATTCCCTGTAATTCTCCAAATAAGCACAAAATTTTTAAGGAAAAAATAAAGAAAGAATCACACCCATTCTTTATCATTTTCCTATTTAAATTCTTAGACCTACTACAATCTTAGTTCCTAAGCAACATTTCCCAGGAAAGGAAACCAGAATTCTTTAGAGAAATGACTTGGGTAAAGAAAATTTGAGATAAGCCTGGGATAGTTTTTGGACCTAAAGTAGGAAAATGCTCAAAATATAGTGCATACATGTCAGAAAAGACACAAAAAGCAAGTTGGAGGAGTTCCAAATGGTCAAAACTTAGATAGATGCCAAAAATCAGCAAATGCTAAAATTAGTGTTGGAACACATGATGAAGAACAGGTTAAATGGTCTTTAAGTATCTCCCCACAAACTGGGTACAAAACAAAAGCAAAAATAGCAATTATAAAATGGGGAAACCTTACAGGCCCCATCTTAACCAAATTATTTAGGTTTACATCACCAGTATTGGGAAATTTGGCATCTTGTGATTCATGATTCTCTAAAAAAGACATAATATTTTTGTGGCATTCCTGTCAAACAGGCATAATGCAAATCTAATCATGAATACAACCAATTTGAGGAGCATTCTGCACAGTAGCCAGCCTGTACACTTCAAAACTTTAAGGCTGCCAAAGACAAAGGTTGAGGTACTGTTACCAAGTAAATGAAACTAACAGTAGAAATAATAACCACACACAACTTTTGATTCTGGATTGAACTTTGAGGCTGGGGTGCAACTGGTAAAATTTCCATATGGCTTATGGGTAATAATATTATGCTAATGTTAAATGCTAATGTCGGCTCATGAGTTAAACTTGGACATCTATATGCCCTTTCTTGGGTAAAGGATATTTGAATGTTGTTTGTAATATTCTTGTATCTTTTCTGTAACTTCGATATTATATCAAAATAAAAATTACCCTAAATTATTAGTAAATAAATAAAACTTTTTGTGCCATTTATACTTTTTAATGCACATTACATAATACACTTGGAAAAATACTGAATAATTGACCTAGAAATATAACTTTACTTTATAAATAATTATATAAACTATAGTTGATTCTTCTTTATAAGTCTTGTCACTGAAATTTCATTTTTCTAGGATACAGCCTCAGCATAAAATATGAATGCCTCTATTAAGATTGTTTCTTTTCTTGGGTTTGGTATCTAAAGTCAGTCAGTGCTTACAGTGTAACCCCATGGCTTCTCTACAAAGTACCTAGAAGGTAATCATTATCCCATTTAATTAAATCTGCATGGTACTCCTATGGATAAGTAGTCAGATCTTTCACAGATGTAGAAACCAAGGTTCTGGTTTTGAAATATCTTGCCTTGGTCATGCAGTGGGGGATGCTCTATGTGTCTAGACCACCCTGTCTTCACAGCACCCTATCAACTGTTCTGTTGAACCTGATTGTCCTGCCTGAAATGTGCCAAAAGGTTTTGAGACCTTGAGGGAATCAAAAGTTGAGGAAAAGATGGGGAGCTATGATCTCAAAAAATACAAATGGTTTCTATTTTTGAAACAAATAGAGCTTGAAGAACACCTCTTGGGATGTTTTTTAAATTATCAGAATGATATTATGCATGGAATAGAGATAACATCATTGGAAATGGAACTCTCTGAGCAGAGACCATGCTAACTCTCACTTTAAATTCTACTTGGTGAGTATAATGCAAAGGACAAGATATGCATAGTTTAATAAGGTAGACAGATACATTACTGTAGACTATACTACCAAATTTTAGAAAGAAGTACTATGTATGCTACACAAATATCTAGTAGATGAAAGAATATGGATTTAGGTTTCCCTAAACCTTCAAATGATACTGGGAACAAATCATTCTTGAGTACAGCTAATCAATTGTGCCCACAGTTGATAAGTTGTTCATAAGATATAAGAAGCTAAGACCAAGGAGATTTCAAAGTCTTGCTGACCTGATTTCCAGTCTTCAGTGGAGAAAAGACTGGAAAATGAGCCCTGGGATGAGTGGACTCAAGAGTTTTACCTGGAGTGGTTTAACATGGTATTATTAAAAGGGGATAATTCCTGAGCTACATGGTGCGACCCTGCCTCAAAAAACCAGGGCCGGGAGTTTGGCTCAGTGCCTTAAGCACCTGCCCTGGCAGGCGTGAGGTTGTGAGTTCAATCCCCGGTGCCGCAAAAAAAAAAAAAGGGGGGGGGGATAATTCAATTACTGAGAATGTGAAAATGGGAGGAGCTATCTTATTCTTCTATAACTTGGAAGAGGAAGAAGAGTGAGCTGTCTATGCATCTTCTCTACTGATAAAAGGAAATGAATATTTTCACTGTCAATCATGTTGAAAAAGAAAAATCTTTGAACAACAACAAAAAAAAAAAATCTAGGAACGGTAGTCGGAACGCACTAAGAAATGTGTCCCTTACTGGAGTCCAGACATAACTAAAGCACCCTTAACCATTAGCAGGAAAGTGGCTTCTGTCTCAGGAAGTGTTGAAGAATGGTCTGGGCCTGGAAACTATGCTGGCCAGGGCAATGTCTTACTAAAGGGAGAGGCAAGAAGCCCTTCTGTGGGCCTTAGTGACAGCTTTCAAAGGAATTCTATGAAAATAAGTGAAAGTCTGTGGGTTTGGGGGCACCTGTATTTAGGAACACATTATAAAGTGTTGTGATTTCCTTCCACTGTCCTACAACCTTCAGAAAGTCTTGTACCATGATTTAGCCCATTTCAACTGTGGGGGTGGAGGAGAATGAGGGTCAAGCAAAGAGCTTCCTGTCCATGCTAAGGTGCATCACCCAAGGACAGGCTGAAGATGGGGAGCCACAAGGAGGCTCTTCCCCTGGGTAGGAACAATGCAGTACAAGTGGTCAGGAGCCAGACTGGAGGGCCAGGGGATCAGCACAAGGTGATGAGAGACAAGACAAGATGCCACAACACCTGGAAACTTGTGAAAATCCAGACAAGCCCTGGAGGAGAGGAGTTGGTGTTCAACAAATTAGAACAATGTATTTTAAAAGAATTAATTACAGATTAGGTATGGTGTAGCATTTGGGAGATTAGAGAGCAGAATTAGGGATAGTTATATACATTTGCCTACAATGATACCCACATATCAGAATACATTTTTACTTCAATTTGGCACATTGGAGTAATTCTGATTTAATACATTGTTTAAACTGTGCTGAAGAATAAATACCTAATTATTCTATAATGTTTAGAAAAATCTAGAGACCTATTGACTCTTGCATTCATATTGAGGTCTGTTGCTCAAATAGGTACTAACATCTGTTATTAATTGTATTGGGTGATACTATGTACCCCCAAGTCCTCATATATATTTTTATTTAAGAGAAAATGGACACAGAAAAGAAAAACAAAAAGCAAAAGAGACAAACAAACAACAACAAAAAATCCGATACAATAACATTATAGGTTTACAAAGTAAGATGGTTGGAATTTGACAGTAGTTGTAATATTGCATATCATTACCTTCAAAGGGGTTGCTCAGATTAACAGATATAGACATGTAAAATTGATCTAATCATATGAGTATTAACTGTTCTTTTTCAATAGCTAATGCATTTAGTAATATAGTCTTTTTAACTATCTTATGTACACCTATTTATAAATTTATGTCTTTTTCCTTTTCCCTTCCTTCCTTTCTCCTTTCCCCTTAGAATACCTCTTGTTGTCTTTAAAATAACTGCCCATATCATCAGGCCTAATATAATCAAACAAAATAGTTCAGAATAAAGCCAAAAAAAATTAAACAATGTTCACAGAAAAGAGAAACAAAAAGCTAAAGGGACCAACAAACAACAACAACGAATCCGATACTGTAACAGTATAGGTTTACAAAATGAGATGATTGAAGTTTGACAGTGGTTGTAGCATTGTGTATCATTACCTTCAAAGGAGTTGCTCAGATTGATGGATATAGGCATGTAAAAATTGATCTAATCATATGAGCATCAACTGTTCTCTCTCAATAGTTAATGCATTTAGTAGTATAGTCATTTTAACCATCTTATGCATACCCACATATCAATCTATGTCTTTTCCTTTTCCCTTCCTTCTTTCCTCCTTTTCCCTTGTAATACCTCTTGTTATCTTCAAAATAACTGCCCATACCATCAGACCTAATATAATCAAACAAAATAGTACAAAATAAAACCAATAAAAGGTAAAACAATGGAAGCAATACATAGTAATACAACATTGATTTCTATAATGCCTCATATTATCTTCTAAGCAGTTGCCTATATCATCTATTGTAATACAATCAAACAAACCAATATAGGTTAAAATCACTCAAAACAGAACAATGAAAGCAATACAGGGTTTCAAAACAAGGTGATCAAATATCAATAAAGGCTATCCTAATATATTTTGTTATCTTTGGAGTAGCTATCTATGTCATCATATATAATAAAATTAGGAAGGATGAGATAGAATGAGATCAAACTAAACAGCTCATTGAAGACATTACTAGACTCAAATCCCAATGATGGATTATTCAATTGTCTGCCCCACTCAGTGATATCCCTCTGCCGCTGTTTCTAGAGCTGTGGACTTTTTTCTCTCTCTCTAAAATGTCCGTCAATATTCTTTGTAGGGTTGGCTTGGTTGTCATAAATTCCTTCAGTTGTTCTTTGTCATGGAAGTATCTTGTTTCTCCATTGATTTTAAAAGATAGTTTTACAGGGTACATCAATCTGGGTTGGAAGCTGTTTTCTTTCAGGGCTTGAAATACTTCACTCCAAGCTCTTCTGAACTTGATGGTTTGTGTTGAGAAGTCTGTCGTGATTCTGATGGGTTTCCCTTGTAGGTGATCTGGTTTTCTTTTTTTCTCTAATAACTTTTAATATTCTGCTTTTGGGTTGAATTTCTAGGATCTTGATTATTATATGTCTGGGTATAGTTATATTTTGGTTATGTTTAGCTGGAGTTCTATATGCTTCACTTATCTGAAAGTCATTTCCTGTTCTGATGCTTGGAAAGTTTTCTGAAATTATTTCTGTAAATAGGCTTTTAATTTGATTTGTATTGACTCCTACTTTTCCACTCACACCTTTAACTCTCAAGCTATGTTTCTTTGGGTTGTCTTGCAGCCGTTGTATTGTTACTTCCAGGTTTCTTGTTATTTTTAAGAGATCTTTCCTTTCACGATCACAGGCTGTGAACCTGTCTTCTAGGTTTGAAAGTCTATCTTTAGTTTCCTTCAGGTGGTTTTGCCAGCTTTCATTGGATTTTTTGAATTCCTGGTAATCTCTTTGAACCTGATTCATGTGTTCTAAATCTTTTTTGTATTGTTCATTCCAGGTTTCCCTCGTTTTCCTATGCTCCATTTTTTCATCTATGTCTCCTTTAGAGTTGCCTAGCAGTTCTTTTATTATGTTTTTCATTTCTTCTTTTAGTTGAGTTAGTATTTCTGTTCTAGTTTCTTTTATAGCCTCTTGAAATTGTTTCTTTACTTCCGTTGCCATCACCTCACAAACTTCAGTTGTGCGACTCCTGATCTCCTCTGCTTTTGCGTCTCCTGGGCTTGCTCTGCTTGAACTGGAGGCCAGCGACTGCCTTTTGCTTCTTTGTCTTGGCATTTTCCTGGATTCCCTTGGGCAAATTGGTACTGGGGACCCAGGCACTCCCTTTATTGGCCACAACCTCTCTGAAGTGAGACAGGTTCCTCCAGCCAGTGCCGACTATGGATATCTGATGGTTGCCACCAGGGCACTGTTACAGCGCTATCCACTGCCTTTCCCCAGCCTTCCTTGGCTCTGTGATGGCTGGTGGGGTGTGTGAAGGGGCTGGCGGCCGCCTGTGAATCTGGGCTGGTGGGCCAGTCACCTGCCGACTCTACACAACACCCCTGGAGCATGCATGGAGCCGCCATCTCCAGACCAAGCCTGTCATCCTCAGGGACTCTCTGAGGTGACCCTCAGTATGCTTGCAGGGACAGGGTTCAGCATGAGCAAACTCCATGGGTCCATGCCCAACCAGGAGTCCCCAGCCCAACTCCAAGATGTCTCCCCTCCAATCTCCCCGTCATGCAGGAGGGTGGGGACCTCCTCACTCACAGTTCTCCAGGTCTGCTCCCTCGTCCACTGCCGCTGTCCTCCAACACCATCTCACTGGGCTGAGGACTCCAGGGTTGCCACCACCACAGCCGCATCTCTTGGACTGTGAATCCTCAGGTTGCAGCAACTGCTTTCACAGAGCAGGTCCAGCTCCAGGCAGAGGTGCCACCAGCCACTGCCCTCCTTGTCTAAATGCCTCTTTCCACTCTTTCTGTGGGCTTCAATTCTTGCTTTAGATTCTTCCTAGGTCCAGAGGACCCACCTCCCTCCTTTTTGTCTTCCCCATGTTGCTATATTCCAGCATCAGGGAGGCTGCTTACCCTAGTGTTTACTGTTCCACCATCTTGTCCCACTTCCCCTCATATGCTTTTGATGGGGCTGAGTCTGGCACTTGTGTTTGGTTTGTTGTCTAGTGCTGTGATTGGTGATGTGAGTCTGCACCCACCCAGGGGTGGAGCTGAGATACAGTGTAAAGGAGGCAGGTCTTCCTCTTTCTTGCTTCTGCCCTCTCCCTCTCTCCCCAGTGTGCCTTGCAGTGGCAGCTGCCTTGAATGGCAGCCCCACCATGCCAACGGAGTATGGACTGAAACTCCTGAGTAACTTTAAGAAATAAACCTTTCCTTCTCTAATTTTGGGCGTCAGGTATTTTGTCTCGGCAGTGAGTGAAAAGTAACTAAGACATTAACAAACACAGTTAGTATTCTTGGGGTCTAGCTTTCTTTTGTTGTCTTTGACTGGGTAGCTCTGTTGGTCAATATTGGAGCCAGTAGGATAAAGGACATTGCTATAATAGATCTGTATCTTGGATTTGGGGTAATTCCAGTGCCTTGGGATGATGGCAAGGAGGTAGTAACAAAAGGAAGAAAAGGAAGCATCTAGCATCAAAATAGACTCTCACATTCATCCTAAGTGCTGTCATAATTTATGTAACTATGTGAGTCTACTATCTCTAACTGCTATGCCATTGGGAACAACCACAAGTCCAAAAGGTTTCTCTTCCCAATCTTCTACTCATGCCCTGCTTCTGCCATAATTTCCTCTTCATCTCTTCTTTATCCCCAAATGTGGTATAGTCCACTGACTATCCTCAAGTTTTTAAGTATCATCTCCAAGTCCTTCTCCCAGTGCCTGGAAATCTGTTTTGGGAATTCTTGTCTTCTCACTCCTGGACATGGCACCCTTCAACATGCTATCACACCCTAGCCCTCCCCAGTGCCTCCTCCTGAGCTCATCGCCCACATGTAACCCCCAGGAATGTGGGTGAGCCATCATCTAAGTCTAGCTGAACGCTGCAGATTTTAATATTCAGCCTTGTTTAGAAAATGGCTGGGGTTGGAAGACTGGCTCACATTACAGAGTGACCAAAGGATCTTGGCATGGACCTAAGGGAAACTGATCCTTCAGTGGACTGTCAGCTTAGGTCTACCAGGTTACTATTCTGTGTTTTTCAATGGTTAGTGGGGTGGGAAAGACTGAGGATGGAGTCACTCTAACTCGCAAAGTGTGCTGAGCTTTTCCAGTCCAATGAAATGATACACCATTGTTACTTATAACTCAGGGTGGATCTCATCTCCTGAATGGCAGACAAACTGCATCAAAGCTTCTCCTTGGTTACATGATGATAAGAAGAAGCTACCTCTAGTCTTAGAATACAATCTATATTAGTAGATGAATTCATTTGTGCAGTGTGGTTGTTTAGTCTTACTTATTCATAAGACTACGCCAAGGGGAGTCACTCTATCCTTTTATTTTACTGATGGGTTGATCTTAGAGAACTCCTCCTCCTCATTCAACTTTCTCAGCTTTCCCCAGAAAAGCTGGTCTTGCTACAAAATTCCTATTATTTGGCATGGATTTGGGTGCTAAGAGTACTTTCAATAGAGAAGAAAGAGAAGCCAGTGGACCAGCTGTAGACTGAAACCCTTTCCAACCCAGAGTTTTGAGCTCCTTGAAGTCTCTTCTTACAGCTAAACATGGTACTGTTACTGTCAAAGAGGAAGCACATACCATAAATCTGCCCACAGCTGACTTGTATATGCTTTCTATATTCCCTTTCGGCACCATGTCATGAACTTGCCTCAAGGCTGGATGGATTCTTGAAATACTCATTCCAGAGAAGAACACAACTACTTTCTGTTTTACATTTCCCTTTAATAAATGGAAAGTTTAAAGGCATTAAAGAGAAACATAGCAATTTCAATTTGTAATGTTCTTTCCTTCTGTCAGTTTAAATTAAGCCCATGATATCTGAGCACAATTTTCTATATTTAATAATACATAAAGCAAGATAATTAAAAGGTATGTACACATGCTGGGAGAGAAACACAGTTTAGTAAAGCACTGACTTTATTCTCTGTTTTTGCTGATTAAGTGTACAGAAGCCAAGCAACTAAAAGCAAATAAACACAAAGGACAGTGGAAAGGACTGTTCTTCATGCTAGCCTTTTCTTCTGAGATCCAGATTCCTATATCCAACTATTTTCTGAGTATTTGCACTTGGAAGTCCTCAAAGAAGACTTCACAATCAATATTCAGAATCAAACTAATCAACAAACCCCTAGAAATGAGGATACCACCAGCGTAGTAACTTGTATGTCTCCTCTGACTTTCCCCTCCCTCATACAACCACCCACACACACACGCACACATGAATACATACATGGACACACACATGCACACACATATAATCAAGCTGAAGTTCAGTAGTTCCCACTTCCTATTCCTTGGTCTCTAAGCCCATTCCAACCACCGCCCCCAAGGCATCCAGTCTCAGACCATAGCTCCTCACCGCACTCTCAGCTCCTGGCCTTGCTCTCTTCTAATTCATTATTTAGATAAATCCAGTGACATTTTTAAAATACACATTTGGTCATATTTCCTTCTTTCAGAATGCCAGAGAGGGAAGGAAGGAAGGGAGGGAGGGAGGAAGGAAGGAAAGGGAAGAAGGAAAGGAAGGAGGAAGTAAAGAAGAAAACAAAGAAAGAAGGAATGAAAGAAAGATCCATAGCTATGGATGTGCCCTGTAAGTCCTCAAAAGACAGTGTCTAGCTGTGTACTTAGGGACAGAGATTCCTTTCTACCAATAAACCACACTCAGAGGTAGTAGGACAAGTTTTCTTAGGTGATCCACACTTACAAGCATCAGAGAAAGATTTACCCAAATCATTAGCGATCTCTTATTCTGTCCTTCTGAGATCAGAGTTTTACATCTACAAAATGATTGTCCTATACTAAGCTTTAAATTCTTCAAAGGCAAGACTTGCATCTAATTCACCTTTGCATTCCCACAGCACTTAGTACAACGTCTTCCACATAGAAAGTGTTCAATCCACATTTGTTGAATAAATTAATGAATGACTGAGAAACAATTAGAAGACCTACATATGAATTCTCAAAGTTTTGTGACTTGGGGGGTCGCCTAGTGTAATATAATCACACCTTGATACATGACTGTTTTGAAACTCATCAAATTTGGTACACAATGCATTTTGATGTGAAATTGGTCCTGGTACTCATTGTTTGTTTGGCACTGGAGGCGGGAGCTAGAACTTAATGGTGGCAAATGTCTCCCTTTCAGCCAAAACTGCTTGTTTGGTACTGGTCATTTTTGCTACTCGTCATGCCTTGCAGAACCAATTAATGAAGAGTACCAAGGTATCACAGTATTGCTAATGAATTGAATTGTCTACAAACCCAACTCATGTGTTGGTCACCTGAGGTCTCACTCTTCTGAAAGTGGAGTGATCCCAATTATTGGCAGCCACAATGTGGGCAGCGAACTTTCTGGGCAATAAAAAACATCAGATAAGTAAATATCAGAAGACTTGACCTCTAAAATCCCAACTCATTTCTACCCTTGCAGACCAGGCAAAATGCACAAATACACTTTCCCTGTTTAGCAGAGTTCCTGGAGTGACTGTGCCTGTGGGGCGAGAAAAAGATTTGGGGCACATTGAAGGAAGCAGCCAGAGTCTATATGTTTAACTTAGCATTGCAGAACATTTTATTTTAAGCCAGTGTATAATTAGAGAGCCTGCCATGAAAATGAGCAGCTTTGTTTATTTATTATGTAAGTATGCCTTTTATTAAAATGACTTTGTGAAAATCTAATTGCCACTACAGTAATATAGCATAGCAGTCCCTTACATAAATACATGATTATTATGTACAGTCACTTATCTGTGAACGAGTTCTGTTACTACTTTCCTTAATTAAGGATACAAAAGGGCTCCTTCATCTTTGCATATTCCCTTGCTAGGACATTGATACTCATTATTTCCTAAGTCCAAACACTGAAACTATGTCAAGAATGCATCCATCACTAGATGGGTACTTATAGTCAGCGGAATTTTCAACCCTGTCAGCAATTTCAGCAATTTGCAATTTCTGTGTGTCTGACATGTGTTTTTATTGGTGAAGATCACTTTCAAATACCAAGATCATGAGAATGATTCTTTGGGTAGTCTCTGCAGCAGCCTAATGTAATGACAGTAATTAACAGCCTGTGATTAGCAACCACTCCAGAAAGTGTTTGAATGTTAATTTGCTTCAACTAATATGCAGCACTTCTGTGTAATGAGATCTAAGCTATAGGTTCATAGGGAAAGCAAATTATTTTCCAGCATTTAATCATACAAATGATTCTTAGTTAATCACTTGCACAGTAAACCTCTATGTTCTAATAAGCGACATTTGTTTTTCTGCCATTCAGTTTATTATGGTATAGACCAGGGCAAAGTTACTACTTTTCATAATGGTCAAATTCCTACTTGCCAACACCATTACTCTAAAATGAGGACTCATTCAAAGCACAGAAGAATGGAACCAGTGTGAGTACAGGAACCAGTGTGAGAGAGGATTTATATCATTCTGCATTCTACTATTCTAGTTTAAAGATCACTTGGTGGCGCACTGCCTCAGTTTATGCATCTGTAGGATGGAATGAATGACCCTTTGCTCTTGAACACAAAGGTCCTGATGCCTAATATAGACATAGAAATGGAGAACAAATGTTGCTCATTAACCAAGTATTAATTATTTGAATCTCTGTAGTTATAAGATTGCATGGAAAAGCCAAAGTCATGAGAACATGAGTGTATTCCCTAATGAACACGATTCTTAGAGAACAAGCGTCCCCTCAGCATTTGTCTGGAGTTATTCAAATCACAAAGTGAAGCCAGTGGAAATGAGGATTGGGTCAAGTTAGAGCAGCTAAGAACCAACAGTCCAATAGCCACTTCAAAGGATAGTGATTTAAGTAGCAAAGAATGAAAAGAGGGTTCAGGGAAATGAACAAAACCCACAAATATCTTTCATATACTCACCAACTTCACATTTATACTGAAAAGGTCAAGCCTAACAGAAAGCGTACTGAGTCACGTTTCCACAGCATCGTCAGAAAAATTATACCTGGGCACTGGGGTGGCAAAGCACATATCTAGAATGTTCCCCAGGTTCCATCCTCAGCAAGGCAAAAAAGTAAAATCTGACCTCAGTTGAGCCTTTTAGATATGGCACATGGTTGCAATTATGATCAATTGTGCTTCAATTTAAGAGAAAACACGTTTCTTTTTACAACTGTTTTATCTTAAGCTAGAGTTTCCCATATGTATTATGAAATTGATTCTTTGTTTTGTATAAATTTACTTCAAGTGGTTTTTTCCCCCTTGATGGATATCCTTGGATAACAAGAGTTTCTCATGCTAGTTTAAAATTCAATTTCAGGGATCATCTCTGTTAACATTTGCTAAACACCTAAGTTGTTCCTAAAACCCAGAATGAGATGGGAACCCTTTACCATATGACCTGAACATAGGTCCTATCATAGGAAAGTGGTCCCTAGGGAAAAACACTTAGCCAATCCATAGTAGCATACTGATTTGTAGAAAAAAAAAAAAAAAAAGCTACCTCTGTCCAAAGTAGACATTTGCCCATGAAGTTTTAAGTTAGACACTCAGAAGTCTTTTTTACTGATATCTCCAGGGGACATTCTAGTCCCAAACTTGAATGTTCACTTCTCTTATATCTGCCTTTCCTTTTAGAGTAGAGGAGGAAGAGATCAAACAACTTGAATACATAATGAAGATTCTAGGCTATTCCTTCTCCATGAACACTCTACTCCTTTACTCTTGACCCTTTCATTGGTTTAGTGAACATTTATTAAAAGTCTCCTCTGCGTGGTGTCTCTTGTGCCATATTCTGAAGGTAACAGTGAGGAGTATGTGATGTTACTGGGTTTATTTCCCTCCGTCTGCATAAAACATTGCATTTCCCATGATCATTTCGGAAGTTGAGAGGTCAACTGACTATTTTGATTCCATATAGAAAATCAGAGGCTGCTATTTCAGGCAGATCTTCCTCCCCTTTATTTCTTCATTCCTTTCTTCCTTCTATCCCTTCTTTCATTGTTCAATCATCTACACAAAAGAGCCAGTGGCAAGTGGCAGTGTTTTCGATTGATGTTTATACAGCCAAGAAAAATGGAACAGTATGGATTACATAACAATTACGTATTGAGTTTTTCACTTAATGTTGCCCACCAGTAATTTTCTTTTTAAATCTCCTTCCTTTACAAAAAGACTTTACAGTTACTCATGATATCAGCGAAGGGTGTTTCTAAGACCCAGTCCTAGGAGTGCACGCATATATCCCAGTGCATATAGAAAAGAGAACAGAATGGATTTGGAAGGATTTTTAAACTGGGAAGATGCTGCCTCTTCATAGACATTTTGTTTCCTAGTGATGTAGTATCTCATTGCTTACCATCTCAATTCTTGTTTGATCTGAGTTAGTCAGGATTTTCTAGCCAAATGTATATCATTTCTCATTAACAATTCCTTATAGTCCATATTTTCTGTTACCCACTAAGTTTTTTAATCTTGCTAATATATTTTATATTTTAATCAAAGTTCAGCTCCTGCATTTGTTTTCTAAATTGTCTTTTATTTTTAAAAGAAACAATCTACTCCTTTCTAACAGTGATATACTACTAAGTTATTCTCAAAGTTAAATAGGAAAATAAGTTTTCAGATGTGTATTAGATCTAATTATCCAATCTAGCAAAACTATCTCCAGGTGAAGCTCAGCAAATCCCTCTTTAAAAGTTGGTTTTTAACTTCCAGATTGCTAGCTTGTTCCTTTGTCCTCCTCCATGCGATGTTTCACAGACCTGCAGTTCCTTCCACTTGTAGCAGCTCTAACGCTATCATGAGAATCACCAGTGATATTCAGTAAATGCCAGCCAAAATCTATCTGCAAGAACATCTGCTCAACAGTGCAAAACTGATGTAATTACCAACCATCATCTTTTCTCCTCCTGCTGGGGTAACTGCTCCAAAGCATGACTTCTTGCCCTGAGCTAACAAGATCCAGAAACTCCCTGTTATGTACAAAACCTGCCACTGGAAACCCATGTAGCTTCAACACAAATTATAACCCAGTCTCTCCACTACAAGAGTTGCTAACATCCCTGCACGATAGGGTCTCAGAGAATCTTGCTCAAAACCTTGTGAGTCCAAGACCTCATTCTCTACCCTGTACCTAATTTTGTCAAACATAAGTAGTCTTCAAAAGAATGTGAAAGGGGAACAGAGGATACATCTACTGTTCCAATAATAGTATTTTGAAAGTACAACCGCTGAAAAGAATAATTAAATGTCAAAAGCCTGAAATGAAACTGATGCAGAAAGACAAATTTAAAACATCTTTATTGAGCACCTGCTACTTGCCAAGTGCTGTCTTCAGTGCTTTGCATATATCATTGCGTTTAACTGACATCTTTAAAATTCTGATACCAAGAAATTCCCTGTTTAAATCCATTAGGTTAAGGACAAGCACTGAGAGCTCAGATCTGCTTCAAAACACTGGTGAGTTAAACCAGTGGTGATGAACAACAAAGAATTCCAAGTATTTATCTCAAACTCTGTTACGAGAACTTGGGTGAAGAGATCATGGAGTTTAAGGAACATACCAGCAACCTGTCAACAAAATGAGAGCATCAGAGTTAGATGATTTCTGATGTTTTTAGTAAGTCAAAAATGACTTATGAGTCACTGGCTTTACATACCAAATTTCATTTCAAAACTTTTTAAACATTCCTTCTTCTCACTTTTGGCTTCTCTTAAATTCATTGTTGGGCTGGAAACAAACTAGATTTAATATCAGAAGGACCAGAAAGTAATAATGAGATCAAACAAATTGCATTGTTGGTTTGTGGGAAGTTTTTTAAATGCTAAATACTTAACCCTTTGATATAGGGGAATGATCTTGGTGGAAGACCTCCAAATGATATAGGGGAATGAAACTCCCAACCTACTGTATGTCTGGTGTGAGTTCGTGTTCTCTAAAATCGACGAATGAATTTTAGGAACAATGGAGGTTAAGAACAGAAACATTTATTGAGAGAAAGAGAGCTGGTCTGAGAGAGAGACAGAAGGGGTCCCGAGTGGGTTGCCAAAGACTCTGTCTTTTCTAGTGACATTTATAGAGTAAAAACCCTGATGAGGAAAACTGGGAACTCGTAAGGCAAGTGGGCTTGAGGTGAGACAGAACTGTGGTCAACCAATAAGATTAATTGTTTAGGTAAAATTGACCAAATCAAGGACAAATGGGGAAGCAAGTCACATAGTAAGTGAGCATTCTTATGGATCAGGGGATTGGGATGGTAATTCCTGGCTTCTCAAGATGATCCATACCTAATCCCTTATGCTTATACTTAGGTTGTGGTTGCATTTGTTTTGCCTTCTGTCTTGAGATCTGGCCCACAGCAAGAGCTGTGTATCTCTTCCAAGGTCACAAGATATCTGGTGCTCTGTACCAGTTCCTTTGAGGGCCTAGCCCTATCTGACTACCCATAATATTTCTAACTAACTCAGTTGCCTGTAACACTTTCATAATAAATATATTCAATTGAGCTTAAGTGAGATAATAAAGAATATTCTTAATCCCAGCAGAAATCATGGGCCATCAAGCGTGTATCATATTTGCAGATATTAAAAATAACTTCCAAAAATATAGTCTCTGTATGGACTTCCTAGGTGACACCTTATTTCTTCCTACTAGAAGGAGACAATGTCAGGTGTGTGTGTTTGTTGTTAGAGGTATTCCGTATCAATAGATAGGGTATCATCTTTCCATCATGAGTCACCATAAAAGAAATCTCTGTCACTCTGCCTTGAATGTAGGAGGCCACTTTGTAGCTCTTAATCCATAAGTATCTATTTGCAAAAATCAATGAGTAAATCATTAAATAGTTACCAAGTTTAACTTTTGTGTCCCACTACTGTGTCAGGCACTTGAATGACCAGTAAGACATCTCAGAGTAATATGAATAGCTTAATCCATCAAGGCACAGATAAAGCAGACTTTGGAAATACAGATTGAAAGAAAGTGAATGTAAACAGAGAGATCAGAGAGGCCCAAGGATCAAGGGCAGGTCACACACCTCAGCAGTGGAATCCTATTATGCTGGAGAGTGGGCCAAATGTAGTCCAGATGAAGATTACAACATTGCTACCATGGTGCGCATTGGCCACAGTCAGAATCCCTAAACCCATTAGGTGTGCCAGGTCTTCTGCCACACATTCAAGTATTGTCTGACTCAGAAAATGAGGTGTGTGGTTTGTTCAGTAAGTGCCAAATTCCTATTCTATGAGTACTTTCATGTCACTGGTCTTCATGGAGTAGTACATTAATAAATAATGAAAACTACAAGCTTATTGTTTTAGAAAATGTTAGCATTTACAGTCACATAAAACATATTTGTTATGAGAAAAAAAATCTCTTAAACCAAAAATTATCCTCTATACAAATTATTGTCAGTAAAAAAGAAGATATGCCCACAAGGAAAAGTTCTCTGAGTTCAAAGGGAAAGATAGGCGAAAAATCTACAGCTAAGGAGAGTTTTTTTGTTTGTTGGTTGTTTGGTTGGTTGGTTTTTGAGCCTTGTCCCTTCATTCAGTCCCAGGGCTGGTTTTATCTGATATACCGATTTCATGTTGGGGACCTAGGATGACCATGCCCATAAGGACAAGTGTTCCTCTGACTTGGAAATCATCCTCCCAGATGGAGCATGGGTGACTAAAGGGTCCTATTCTTAGTCATATTGGGGTTGACTAAACCACACAGATAGATAGACACTCAAAAGACTTTGCTGAGTTTTATTTAGATATTTACTCAGTAGCAGGCCAAGGACTGGGAGATCTTGAGGGTCTTCCATAAAGAATAGAAAAGGGAGAAATATTAAGTACTTGCTTTGTCCCAGGCAGCATGCCAGGTACCACAACATTAGATCGTGTGGTTCCTCAGTGTGTCCTCTGCCTTTCACAGGAGCCGGGATAGAGAGCCATTGATCTAGAATAAGGAAACATGTAGATTTGCCTCATGCCAAATCCTGTGAATGGGTATTAGCTTCAGCGAACAAGTATTAAGAAAAATTCTGAGGCAAAACCCAGACATGGTAGGAAAAAGGGTTGTAATCAATTCAGAGATTATGGACCAGGGAGGAAATAGCTACAGAATGCTTGTCTCACATCTACTATTTCTGAACTAGAGAAAGTTCATACACATCTCCATGTCAAGCTGTGTCCTCCAAAATGAGTGAAAACTACCAGACATTTGAAACTAAATAAGATTTGTATCAAGCAGTGTCAGTCAAGGTAAGGGTAGTGGATTTTTGCCACAGAATCCTGGTTTGGGGGTGATGCAAATTGTATTTTTTAACAAGTTCCCTGGGTGATTTTCTGAATGCAAATGTTTAGAAACAGCATACAGGTCCTTAAAGAGTTGTTCAGAGAAGTTACCTGGTCTGGAGGCATGTGGTCTTCCTGATCAGGAGTTCGTCTTGAGACCAGCAGGGTTTTGGCTTGGTACATGTTATTTTCCTATGTCATCCAAGGTTGACCAGTCTGCAAGTGTTGGATTCACACTAACCCCTACCCTAACTCTGATTCTGATCCTTTGAATGCTCATGGGGAGGTGACAACCCATGCACAAATATGTGTTTTACCCTGGTCAACAACTCTGATGCTCTAATGGAAAACAGTATTTTAGTTAACATGTAATAGTGTAGCACACTCAGAAAGAGAACAAAGAGAACGGAATGTCCTTGAGAGATATTTCTACCCCAGCACCAAAACCCCTAGCTCAGGCTATAGATGATGCATCAGCCTATGCCAGCCATGTAGAATCAGAGCATCTGGCATATAATTCGATGGCAATCTAGTTTTCTACTTAATTACTCTGTTTCATGTTATCAATCCGTCACTATGATGTCTCATGTTATACTACACTCTACAGGATTGCATCTTAGTTTATTTTTATTCCATCATCAATTAGGGTATTTTTAAGAGATACTCCAATCTTACTAGAAATATATTCGCAAGTGTTCTTATAGGGCAAGTATTCAAGCTAATTTCCAGAAACTGCTAAACCTTTCATCCTAGTTATCCTGATTCATCATTATCTTATGTCCCAATTCTGTAAGTGCATCTTAAATTACATAATAACCCATAGACCATTTAAGATGGTTAAAAGTTATACCTGTTAATTAATTTGGAAATGGTGAATACTCAATTAGCAGAGAAAATACTCACTTAGACTGACAAGCTTATATATTTTGTCAGAAGTCAAAAAGAGCTATTTTAAAAACTGTTGCAATAAAATGGTGTTTGAGATTGAGATTCAGGTCAAAGAAGTCTAGAGATCAGAAGCAGTTACAACTGACCAACTCAAATGCCACTGTGGTAATTTCTAGAGTAGAAATAATCAGGACAGAGGAAAGCAGACAGAAAAGATCAAATTAAAGAAATTAGGTTTCACTAGGAATTGCAGATGAGCTGATTGAAACCAGAAGCTAACAAAATCACAGTTGGAAGTGACTCAGCTGTTGTTCCTTTCAGAGGGTAGCCACTGTTTTGATTTAGGAGGGAATCTGAAAACCTTCTATATGTTCTGAATGAATTTGTAACAAGTCTCCCATGAATTTTCTTTAATTTTCCATATCTCATTTTTATTAAGGAGTTAAAAATAATTTCATATTTCCATAAAGGCCTTGTTGGTACCAATGAAAGAAAAATTAACTAATTAATTAGTTATAGGATAGAATATTTTCTCCCTTTCCTACTTCCT
Source organism: Dasyprocta punctata (assembly GCA_004363535.1). Lineage (NCBI taxonomy): Eukaryota > Metazoa > Chordata > Mammalia > Rodentia > Dasyproctidae > Dasyprocta > Dasyprocta punctata. The sequence goes on along the minus strand of RJWM01000492.1, from coordinate 56,348 downwards.
ATCATTATTCGGTTACATACAAATAATCCAGGAGCAAATCACTGACTGACTGTGTATGTTCACTGTGTAATTCATTTCATCCTGTGGGGCAGCAGACCATTGAAGTCATGTTTGAAACAAAATCTGTCCAAGAAAGAACAAAACTGTGCTCTGTTGAGGAGATAATGCAATAAACTCTGCTTCTGAAAGGGAAATCTCAAGCCCCAAAGCTTCACACACATAATAACAATAGGGCCCACTTAGCATTTGGGCTAATTTGATTCCTGGAGTCCACCCTATGCGCTGTTGTGCTGTGCCAGCATTCATTAGGAGTAATACGCCGGCTAACATCTTTGCAGTGCCTGGAAGATCTTCCTAAGGGCTTCGGGGTGAGCGCACATGAAGGAATTCCTTCCAAGATACAAACTTTCTTCCTGGAACTCCTCATGATTTGGCCTAAAAGCACTTTGAAAAGTGCTTTTCTACCTTCCATTCTTCCTCACACCATGTCTTTGTTCTCATTTGCAAGAGCCATTTTCACAAATCTGAGTCTTTCAGTTAATATGGTGAGCTGTGTGGAGGAGGCTAAATGTTTAGGATTCTGAAACTTAGGGGCAGAAATAGGAGAGAGGAAAATAAGCATTCAAGAAATACTTAGCTAAAAGATGAAACTATCACTTTGGAAAATACTTTTTCACTGATAACCTTGACATTTTGTTCGGCATTAGAGATTCTCTGTATTTCCTAATCTTTTTCCATCCTGATTTCAGTTTGTGCATTCAATTTTTTTGGTAACTTGAGCCTAAGCATCTTCCTGGCTGAAGGCATGATCAATTGTGACACACAGTTCAAGATATTCCATTCCTAACAAGCAAGACCTTTATATCAATTCTAAGGCCACTGCTGCCCAATTCATTACCAGGGGCCACATGACCTACACATGCAGAATAACTCAAGAAACTAAGTAGCACTAACAAAATTACCCCCCAAACAAATTAACAGTTGCTTGTAAGTTATCTGAGGCGTTCTGAGTTTTTCCTCTACAGTATGTCTACAGTATGGTATCTGGTTCTCATGTGACATTGCAGATGCAGTTCACGTCCCACCTATTTGTAAATCAGAGGGGTCTGGTTAATAGTGAAATCAAAGAAAATGAAATATCTCCAAGACATAAGTCAGACAGTACTATCTGTTGGAGGGAAGATTTCCAGGTTGAAGAAAGACTTTTAGATGTTCAGAACTCATGGCCAAGGCTGTTTCTATTGTAAGCTAGTGTATTGTGTTACATTAATCTGACTCAATCAAATATTTATTTAGTTGAACTCCCTTTGTTTTGACTCAACACTCACCAAGTTACCTTTGATTACAGTTTGACTCCTTAGAAGAAAAAAATAATTAGTGTGTTTTCTAGACTTGGAACAGATTCACTCTAGGGACAGGGAGATTTCCTTACCAATAAAACTGGTAAGTTGGCAGTTAAGATTTTTGTACTTCAATCAAATGAACTCAGCTTGCAAAACTGAAGATCAGCCTCAGGGCTGTGTAAATCCACCAAAGTGGTGAATGCCATATTATGAGGCCTGTTGGAAGCCAATCAGTCAACTGTTCCATAGGTAGATAAATCCTTTCGGATCATTTTGCACAGCCAATAGACCTTAACCCTTTCAGGTGCTTTTTCTGAAACTCAACTGCCCAACCAGGAACTTAGCAACATTTGACTATTCATAATCAATAAAATCTTTTTTAGCTTATAGATTGATTGTCAGGTAAGCATATCAGCCCATACCAATGTAGCTTGGCTGTGTTAAACATGTTCCACATCCCCAAACCAATAATAGCAGCCTTTCACTTCCCATTTGTTCTGTGCCTCCCACAAATGACTTCTGTCATATCTCCTTGTCCTCTAGTAAGCTACTATTAAACTCCTGATGCCACTCCTTCAGTTCATTGACTAGGGTAGGGTTATCCATTTTTCAAAATAAATGATGCTGTGTATTTCTCAATACTGTGTACTTTGTGACATGATGGAGAAAAAAGCCTATAAAATTACCCCTAAGTACTGCTGCTGACACATGATGAACCATTTGACCAGTGACCCAACATATCACATCTTGTGTGAGAACTGTACCTCTGGCTGTCTCAAGGTCATGCGTGAAGCTGAAGGAAGCCCCTTTTAAAAAGACATATGAGTCACAATACTCTAAGCCAGTCATAGTCAATTTTGTCTGCCTCAAATAAGTATCATTTTCCATCAAGGAACTCAGGACAATGATCGGCATTTAATTTCCTTGATTTGTCATTTTTAGAATTCCAGATCCTAGCAACACTTGGCATTTAACTGATATTTAACTGAATAAATATTTGTTGATCAAATCGAATAAGTTGTTTCTAATTTTAGTCTTCTATTCCCTGTTTTTCTCTCCTGTATGCCTATTTGTTTTTCCCTTTTTATCTTTAAAATATTTCTCATATTACCTCCAGGTTATAACTTTATGCCTTTCTTAATCTCTTTTGGTGGTATATGACAGAAGTAGTAATAATTAAAAATGTAAAGATCATCAAAATGACAAAAAATAGGAGTTCCCTTAGGAAACTGAAAGATCAGTCTAAAACAGATCCCAAAATGTTTTTGAATGAAACACATCTGAGTCATAATATATCAGCTACAGAATATTTTCTTTCTGATCTCAAAATGTAAAAGTCATGTTAGCAATCATATATTTGTATAGTGTTTTATACTTTATGAGAATTTTCATAAATATTCTACGATCTGATGCTTGGAACTAAATGGATATATCTCTATAGGCTGATAATGGTTTTTAAAAGACATTCTTTTGTTCTACAGCCTCTTCTTTTATCCTCTAATCTATCTTGTCTCTAATCTCATTGTCACCACTTCAAACATTGACTCTTCTTTCCATTACTGCTTCTTCAGTTGTTAGTTACCACCTTACCTTTCTCAGCTTTGAGGGTGACATCTCTATTAAGCCTCTCTATACTTACGATTATGTCATTGGTTCATCTTTCCAGAATTAAGAATAAAAGATTTGGCAAGGAGTAAAATTAGAACTCATCATAGTTTAATTTATGAATTAATTTCAGAGGATACATACATTGATGTTTCATTACATTTATGCCTTTGCCTAAGTATTACATGCATGTTTCCCCACCCAACACAACACTGACATTCAGCTCTGCCCTTCCCAGAAGTTTCAAAATTCAAGGGATACCCAAATATGCTATGAGTTTATTTGTTTCTATTCTTATTCTAGGTGACCTTGTAATATCAGATATATCAAAAGCATCTTAATTCCAAAGTCATTGTCCTTACAGGGAGCAAAAACTTTCCTGATACAGAATCTAGGGTTGTAGGAAAACTAATCAAATCAAGTGTCATCTTTTACCTTCTTTGAAAACGTGTTGCATTAATGTTCTCTTTCCCATCATGAGTTTTAATGATTTGACCAAACTTCATTCACAGTTGAAACTTTCCCAGATTACCAAATCGATAATTCCTCGTATTACATTCATCTCCTCATAGCAAGTAACAGATTCTCTTCTACTTAACTTTCTTTTTCTTGGAAAATGAGACATTTCTACTGTAAAACAGGGCTAAAATAGTAAACAAGACCACTATAGACCTCTCTTTCTTCCAAGGTGCTGGGCTATGCCCCCACAGTACCTGGTGACTGGACAAGGTCCACATTTCACAGCTATGCATTTAAAATGTTGAATATACAGCTGTACTACCCAGTATCCTATCTAGGTGCTTTTATAGCATATTTTATTTGCATGTTAAGATAACCTTGCTTCTATTTCTTCCTACGTCACAGAATAACAGAAAGCTTACATTATTAAGTGTCTTATCACAGTCTTAAATAGTGCAACTTCACATTTGTAACTATATTTTTTTGTTCCTCACCTAAAACCTGCTTACTCACTTTTAATTCTATAACTCTTGAGTTGCTTGTCCTACTTTCTAAATCTTCCCTGCCAGGCCTAACAGAAGATGAAAGAAGACAGGAGCAGTCTACCACACACTTGTCGCAGTCACTCTGGTGATTCCTTGGCTGTGTGGAAAAGCTCTCTAAGACTCTCTGATCCCAAATCCCCATGTGTGCCCATGACCTTGACAAGGACTGTAACTGCTTACTTGCAAGGAATAATATACAAAGATAAAATTCTGTTCTTTCTCCTTGGAAACATATACTCTAGAAGGAAGATATGAACTATCATCACAATTTTAGATTCAAATCTATTTTACTTTACACTCTGAAGCTAAAATATTTTGTTTCTAGAGACCTTACTAAGTGTCTTAGCAAAACTACTTAACAGAATATTCCATCTGTCACCAGATCATGGGATCTCTCTCATAAATGTCTCTCACTCAGCTGTGGTTTGCATTTCCTCTCACTTGGCCCTTTAATATATCTATATAGCTTCTTTCTCTCCTTTCAGTCTTCTGGATGGTATCACAAAAATGTCTTTTCTGTGCCTGAATTGTATCACTTCTTTGCTTGAAAACCTTTTATAATATCTCAAACTATTATGTTCCAAATTGCTCCAGTTGGCAAACCAACCTATTAGCAGATGAGTTCAAGGTCCAATTCATCCTGATACTCTGTGTTTCCCACAGTGAACTGTTCCAGCATCCCCACGTGTAAGCTGTCACAGATCCTATTGCCTCAGCCTAAGGGACCCTCTCTTTTTTCTCTCTTCTACCTTCATTTTAAGGCACACCTTTTTAATATTTCTGAGGTAGGAGAAATCTTACAATTGATATTAGAAGAAAACTGCTGGCTTCTAGGCAAAGAATTTTATCACTGGATGTACATGAAGTCAGGTTCACTGAGGAATTCCGCATATCTGATTATCATTTCAATTAAGTTATTTCCATTGATAGCACTGCAAGTGCATGAAATTTATTTAAATGTATACCCATAATTATCCTGAAAATGTCTTTTAAATATTACATTATGATGCAGCATTCAAATGAAAAGTCATTGGAAACATAGAAGAATGTTTTCCTGTGTATAGTAATGTAGCCAAAGGTAGGAAAACTTGCTAAATCCAGCTGATTATAGTTTAGATTTATCACAACACGAATCATGAGGAATTGTTTTTGAAGCACTAAATATCTGTCTCACAGGAATTTTCATCTGAATCTCAAGAAAAGCTACTTAACTTCCCTTAGCTAAAGAGAAGACTACTATGGGATTAACCAAAAAAGGAAATGCAAATGAAAACCTGTTTCTCTTCCTTCCAAATCCCCCCAGTTTATATTTTCAGTCCTAACAAGATCAAGATCACCAGTGTCAGCTCTAGAAAGCCACATGTCATAGTCTAGTTACTTACACATAATTATTGATTGCCAAGTGATTCAAAAGACTCTTTATCTCAATCTAGAAAAGCTACATTGTAAACTTACAATATAGGACGGAAGTATATAAATTTATGCCATTTGCAGGTTTGAGTCAATATCTGTATCTACTTTAGTGTTCCTTCTGTTTTCTCCAAAGTTGTTATTTTACTGAGGACATATTGTCCAACTGATGGCATCTTAGGCTCAAGGAAAACTGATAGTATTTCTCTGTTAAGCATTGTCATATACAACTGCTTGAATCTTTGTGCAACTTACGTGCCCCATTTTACAGATAGATAAACTGGCTCGGTATCTCTATTTTATAAATAAATAAATTGACTTAAACTGAATGCTGCCTGAGAGGTGCAGTAAGGAAGGTACTGAAGCACCTGACTCCGGTCCAATTCCAGTGTTAAAGCTCTTTACCACCATGCTGTGTGCGTCTGACATTAGTCACAATGGAGTCTGTTGCTCTGTTGAGAATGCTATAGCTGTGTCTTCTGGTGCCTAACCGTCTGACTAGGCTCAGTCGTTAGGAGGATGGGCCCAATGATCCTAAGAACACATCGACATTATTAGCTGAGTGAGTTCCTATCATAATATCAGCTTTAAAAGCAGGCTGTCAAGTTTCAGTCTCTCCCTCTCTCTCTCTCTCTCTCCCTCTTTTTTTCTCCCTGTGCTGTATGGTTCTCAGGTAGATTAAAACTACTTACATTAGCAAGAAATTATAACTCATACCTCTTTTCTCACTTGCATATAGCTGGACAGATAACAAGCAATCAATATACTTATTAGTGAATAATCTTCAGTTTCTAAAAAAACAAATATGATTTGTTACTTTTAAAAAGAAATTTTGGCTCATTCTCCTGTTCTACCATTGTTCAATTTCTCTTGCATCAGGATCCAACAACTAAGACTCCATCTTTAAGTTTTCATAAAACTACTTCCTTCAGTCTTTCTCCTCCCCCTTTTCTCAGCAACGAGAGTCATAATGATCACAACTTAATAAATGACACTATCCTTATTTTATCCCCAGAACATTTATGACAGTATTTGATCTAGGGCACAGCAGCTGGGACAATGAGCTCCAAGAATAATAATGTTTCCTGTTTCCCCTCTGATCTCCATCCCCCTAACATGTCACCCCCTCAAAGAGGTCTGATGGGTAGCTGTCCGTCAATCTCTGAAACTTCCTGGGCCCTGTACATGAAGGACAGAAAGTGGCACAAACAGACAAAAGCTATTTCAATGGACTGAACTCTCAGGGCTGTTACTTGATTACCAAATTCCAACCTTCGACAAAATGCATCTAACTTTGGTTTTGTTTTCACATTCTAAATAGCAATTTAACAGTTTAGGTTCTTATCTCTCTTTAACTCTGCCTTAATGAATTGAGGCTGGCAAAAATTAAATGTAAAATTTGTAACTATTCAGATGTGAAAAAGAAGAAACACAGTAAGCACAACCCATTGTTGTGGCCAGAGAGTTCTGATTTGTATTAACTTCTAAAGTTAAAAATTACTTAATACCCCCAGTCTTTCTTTTCCTATGAATAGCATTTATACTTCAAATGGAATTTGGAATTAAGTATTCCTTTTGAGATAACCCAGATTAGCCTGCTCTGAAAATCTGAAAATTACATTTCAAAATTTGATTTGTCTAAAATTTAAACACTCAACTTTAACCTTATATCCCCTCATTTTGAGCTGTAACCACTGTTTGGTATTTATGGAAAACAGCTCTAAGTTAATGAAAGAAAATATATACTGTTAAAAATCTATATGCCGATTAGATTTATAGAGCATAATTCAATAATTTTTTATAAAGCAATGAAAACACTTGCCAACTCTCATGAAAAACAACCATATGTTTCAGTTTTAATAATGAAAATGTTTTATAAATAAGCTCCAATTATGGTCCATATTATTTAAAAAGCATTCAGTCTTTTCCTCTTCCAAGCATGTTTTTTCTGTCTTTGAGCACCCTTAATAATTTATATGTAAATTTATAGTATTTCCAGATTTATTATTTCTAACCACAAAAAAGACATTCATGTTTTCTCTCTTTCATTTTCCAGTATTCCTGAAAAGGGTATTTATCAAATGTGATGACTAATGTATCAGTTATGAAAATATTTTATTGTTGTAAGAACTACTTTTATCTATAAATTTCAAAGCAAATTAAATCATGAGCATAGATTCTTCCATCAAATTCAGGGATAGATTCATTCTGTGTATTAATATGCTCAATTAGATTATATGAAAATAAAACTTTTAATGTCTTTTATATAACCCCTATATCACTTATGTATAGGTATAAAATACTGCCAGAGTCTTTCTGGTAAGCAATTTAGTAAAATGCATTAAGCGCTTTAAAAAAGTTCTTATTCTTTGACCCAGAGACTACTTTAAAGACATAATCACCATGGATTACCAAACTTTTTATATAAGCTTGTTTATTACAGTGCTGTTCTTAATAGTGACAAACTGGAAATATCATCAATGTCCAATGATATAGGCCTAGTTAAGTCACTTTGGTCAATCTACTTGATGACATTCATAGAAACAATAAAGTTTAGGCTTTAGAGGTACAGACAAAGGCTTATGATAAAATGTCAAGTTTTTAAAAAAGACAAAACTATGTGTTTTACCTTGTATATTTTAAGTTTACAAAATAAAATTATACTCTATGTAATAATTGGATAAGATGGATAAGAATGGGAACACAAGACAGAAGGAAACATACCACCTGATTAATCTTGATTTTGAGTGGTGGGATCATGAGGAATTTTAAAACTTCTTTGTATTTTTATACTTTCTACAATAAATAACCTGTTTTATTTTTTCATAACAAAATAATAAGAAAAAGCACATTATGCATCATAATCTTAAAGTAGCTACTCAGAACACAAGACATTGAAAGAAAAGACTTACAAAGAAGAAACAGATAATGGCACAGAACTTTCTTTTTAATGAACTAAAAGAAATCGCCTATTATTTTTTAATCATAAAAATGCCATTAAAAATAATTTGCAAAAAATTTATCAGAAACTGTAATATTTAATAGGTGATAATAAAGAAAATGACTTGTTGAGACAGTTGCGTGTAAGTGAAAAAGTTATTTCAGTAACATTTCACATATGTTCTAAATTTTATTAAATATACATATATATATGAATTTGTAATGAAAAAAGTTTGAAGAATAAATACAAAATATAGATAGGGATTCTCTTGAGCTTGTGACTAAGTAGGTAATCTCCATTGCCTAAAGATTTACAGTCTTTATGCAACTTTTTCATCACACATACTCATCACTAAGATTTTTGCCCACTCACAAGTATTTTTATTAGTCAGATTTGTGATGTGTAGGAATTATCTCTATACACTATAAGTTATAGATAAAATGGAAATATTAAGAAAATGAGATTTAAAATAAATTCCCATTATTTCCTTTTTCCAAAGGATCATCTTGGAATATGAAGACTCTATTTTAGAGAGTACACATCAAGGACTAGTATTTAGGAATATGATCTTTTTTTTAATTGTGAAATAGTTCAAAATTAGTGTAAAGAACAGAAAATAATATAGTAATAGATCCCTGTACCACTATCCAGATTTAATAAAACTAAGCATTTTGCTTCATTTGCTTCAAATCTTTTTTAAAAAATAAAATAGAACTATGTAGATTTAATTATTCTCCCTGCTTGCTGCCCAAAAGAAACCTCTCTTTGGGAAACACAATATTATTATTCACAACCTCACCATTATAGTTGTAGCATGTATAGGCACCCACATCAAAATAGAAGTGTGTGGTAAATTTTTAAAAATGATATAAATTATTTCAAAATGTATATATTCATATCCATCTACAAATTGCTTTTTTTGAACAAGTCTTTTCTCAAAATATATCCCTGTATCTCTAACTCATTCATTTTAATCATTGTATAGTCATATTTTATTTTCTGGTTTATATTTCCATTTCATAACTGGTAGAATATTCACGTTGTTCCTGTGTTGGTGCTGGTGTTGTTTTGGTTTTAGGGGTATTTTTTCCTTTTTCCATTTCAGTGCTGCAGTGAATAGTTTTAACACGTGACTCCTTACACACGTGAACAAGTTCCCTTACTGTATATACCTACACTAGAAATTGCTGTGTATGGGATATGCTCAGTTTCAATAATATTAAACATTGCCAGGTTTAAGGGCTGGTCAAAAAATATAGTGTGTGTTTAAATAAAAAAATATTTATTACAGTAAAAGACACATTACCATTAATTCCCCTTAAAACACTTCCCTTGCTTTAAGCACACTAATTCTATCATTCTTGACACTTTCTGAAGCAGTTCTAGAAGTTCTCTTTTGTGAGTGTCTTTATGAGGCATAATCAAAAATATAGTGAATATTGCTGCTAAGCATCACACAACAAGGCCGGTTTGTAAAAAGCATGGCCGTGTGTCATTCTGCACCTTACTCGCTGGATCTGGTACTGTGCAATTTCTGGCTATTCCCCAAGGTCAAAATGACCATGAAAGATAAACATTTTAAGCCAATTCAGGACATGGAGGCAGCTACAACAGCACAGACACTGATGAAAAGATTTCCAGAACTGCTTCAGAAAGTGGCAAGAACTATCAAATAAGTGTGTTCAAACTGATGAGGGATATTTTGAGTATGTTTCGTTGTAATAAATTTTAAATTTAAACATTCACCATAATTATTGGTCACATTGCATAACTCCAAAGGGGTTAGATGATTTACACTCCTAGAACTAGTAAGCAAATATGTGTACATTTGTACACACACACAAACAAACACACACACATTTTTTATCAGTAATATGTATTGCAAACATCTTCTACCAGACTGCAGGTCTTTCCCAGGTTTTTTTTTTTAGTCTAATTCATCAACCTTTTCCAGGGTGCTTTGTATTTTATCTCTAAAAAAATCCTTCTCCATTCCATTTTTTATATATATTTCAGTATCTAATTTTTAAAAATTCTAGGTTTTTTCACACATCAGAAATATATTTTTGCACATGATATAAGATAAATAATCTACATGCTCTTGTGTATATTCAGTATTTTTCCATGTAATATTTTATTGTTAAAAAATTCTACTGAACTATCATATCTGCCTCTGGGTTTTCTGTCTGTTAACTATTATCCTGATGTTGATTACTGTAACATTACAAGAAACCTTGATATCACCTACAGTGCATTTCCCCACTACTCGTCTTTGAACCTGCCTTGGCTCATTTTTGGTCCTTCATCTTCATGCAAGCCTTTGGTTCAGCTTGTCACATTCCACTCACCCATATGGTGAGTAAACTTTCTACTCATGGTTTATTCATAATGGATGCGGACAGCAGGGTCCCATTGCTCTAGTACCTTTCCTGGCTTCTTTGTATGTGGCAATCTCAGTTAACTAAGTCCAGGGTGTTAGTTCTGCATCATTTCTTTTACTCAAGGTTTTCTTCAGTGAAGTGCTATCTTCTCGATAAGGGAAGTACAACATTGCACACAAAATTTTGAAGGCTCACTTTGATTTTCCTTCACTCTCCCCTTCCACACAGAACTGCCATATGCTTGCTACTTACTCAAGAGGGGGTCAGTTACTTTTTGAAGAGTTTATTGGATTGTATGCCAAGTGAGCATGGTTCTTTATTAAACCCCAAAGCAGTATGCATGGTCTAACAATTAGTAGAACACTTATAATAAAAATGGACCTGAAGAAGACCAATATGAATAGTTTGCCAAATTATATTTATCTAACTCTTAACAAGATTGATCATTGGATCATATCAAAATTCATTGTCTTATAATAGAAGGGGATTGGGAGGAGAGAAAACAGTCAGACTCATTTTTTCTGATCACATTTAAGATTCTTCTCTGAACAATCTTTCTCCAAGTCCAACTTGTAAATGTACATAAGTAGTACATTACATATTAACTGTGTGTTCATGACTAACAGCAATTTATTAAAAATTATATCAGAACTCATATAAGCTGAGTATAAGCAAGCCAGTCATTTCACCATGCATCTCACCAAAACAAAACACACTAAAAGAAAGTAGACTTTAGTAGCTATTATTATGCTTTAAGGAGATAAGTTCTAACACAGATCTCTGTTGTCTTAAACTATATTCCTTGAAAACTGCATAAGCAGTCATTTCTGCACCAAAAATATTGTGTTAAAAGATAAAAAGTTTCAGTGGAAAGGTAGCCTAATTGCTATGATTTTACTTAAGTGTACAGTTTTCAGGAGGGATAACCCTATTCCTGCAGACTCTTCAACCACAAGGTACCAGGCCTGCAGTCCAGGATATCCTTTGTGAGAATGTCTTGTCTTTTTTTTTTTTTTTTTTTTTTTTGACACTTTGTTATCCTGGCTTTTGACTTTTGGGACTTGCACATTTTGGACAACCACTGAGAGTTTCAGAAATATTGTCTGTGTGTGTCCCCCTAACCTCTCCAGTATAGCTGAACACTTCAGGAGGACAAAGACCCACAGCCAAAGGAAATCAGCAAAGAACTAAGGGGGAGGGGATGTAGGAGAGATATTCTCATCACAACAGAGGGAGGAGGGTTATTTTAGAAACTTGGACCTGTCTAACCTACGTCTCTTTCTCCTTTTGTCTTCTTTTCTTTTCTTTTCTTTTCTTTTCTTCTCTTTTCTTTTCCTTTCTTGTCATTTGTGTTTGTTTGTTTCCTTGCTTGCTTGCTCGTTTGCTTGCTTGCTTGCTTGTGGAAAGCCCTGGGTGGACAGCTTGCCCAGCTTGAATCCAGACTATGGTAACATAGTTGAGCCATTTTTAGACTGGGCTTTGCAGCTACAAGACCATAGGTCCTATCAGGCTTGGACCCAGCAAGTGTGAGCACCAAAATCCTTCTGGACAGTGGAGAGCTTAGAGTGGGAACACAGGGAGGGACAGGGCGGAGACAGCAAGGAAACGGGATGGAACTTTGAGCATTCTGTCCTTCATTCACTTCAGCAGCCTGGCAGGATGCTTCTCTGTCAACTTCAGCACCAAGCATTTTATCATAAACAAGCTGGCTTCCTGGAAGGTGTTTCAATAGATACTAAAATGAATCTCTGGAAACCCAGTTGTCTAGGCCTGTTGTTCTTCAGAGCAGTACTCATGCCAGAGATTCCAAAACATATCCAAACAACTCCATTTCACGATCAAATAAATAAGAGGACCAAGAAAGCTTTCTCTTGCTCAAAAGTGCTCACATTTCACAATTGCAAAAGCTCTGCCCATAGTCTACATGAAGCCCTGATTGCACAGAAATGGCCACTTAAGCTTGAGGGTTTGGCCCACATTGTAATCTCACTACAGTACGGGCCACATGTTATGGAATTCAGCTTTCAGGATTGCAGACTAATTAGAGAGGCACCCAGTAGCACTGTGCGGGTTCTGTCAGCATTTCCACTATAAAACCCCCTTTTCTGGGGTTTATAACTTGACCAATAAAAGATAGCCCCAGGCTGGAATGCAAAAAAGGTTCAACCCAGGAACAAGATTTCTTGTTTTAAACTAAATTTCATTAAAAATCAGTTCTTGTAAGAACAGAGCAATAAAAATATCCCAGTTTCATTATTTCTGATGTTTTCAGTTTCTTGCTTTGTTTAAAAATAAAAAAGGAAAACATAAATGCATTTTCCAGGTATCAGACCTAGGATTTTTTGGGTTCGTGTGCTTTTTATGAAAGAATATTTAAGTTATTGGAGGTTAGAAAAAACTATTACCCACCACACACTGGTTTTGTTTGGGTCTAGGATTCAGCCCACCTCAAATTGATTCAAAAATAAAGAGTATACAATACCTTGAATCCTAGGGCCATTCCCAGTTTTTCATGATTAGCACATGTTACTTACCATCACACTAAAATCCTAAGAACTAACAAGGCTCACTGATGGTGAAGCTTTGCCACGATCCCAGTGTTTTCATATTGCCCATTAACAATTACAAAGGACAATTTCATTTTGCAAATCTTGGCAAGGGGACGTGTGAAATGTATAAGCTTCATATACTTACTATTGTAAACCCATCGGCACAAATACATTAAGCATTATCTCTTTAATATTTGGTGTTATTTTGTCTTTACTGACCATAGTTTTATTCTCTTTCTAGACACTCTACCTTAAAGGACTGAAACAGCAGAAGTGCTTGAATTTAAACAAAAACCAGAAAGAAGATAAAGGAATGGGGAAAACAGTATGTCTGGAGCAGAAACTCCTTGTCTGCAGTTCTCAGTCTTTCATGAGCCTTCTCAATAAAAATTCACAGCAATCCAGTGAAAACAAGGCTCCGGGAGGTTAAATAAGTTTACCCAGAGTCACAAAGTTAATAGGCAAAGCAGATATTCAGAGGCAGTGTGTCGGACTCCAAAGATTGTACTCTTCCTGCTGTCGATTTTTTAACATGCAAGTTGACTTTCTTTCCCATCCTTCAGTCATTTTACTGTGAGACTACTGCCTGGTGATTTCCTTAGTTTTACCCACAAAAACACTCAAATTACCCTCCTCATTGCTGGGAAAACTTTCCACTCTTAAAGAAAAAGTTGAGAGTGTTGCTTCATTTCCAAAACCTTAGATTCCCACTATGCCCTACAATCTCGGCAGCCTTAGCAGGATGAAGAATTAGATAGGTTCTTCCAGAGAAATGCCAAAGGGCTTTTCCAAAAGAATTCCCAAGTCAGGATCACTCAATTTAGAATTAAATGAAGACTTCTGAACCTTCTTCAGAAAACTTCATCCAGAAAGCCATGCAAGCCCATGTGGGTCTAAGCCTACTGTGGGCTGCCTCATTGGGACCAGGAATCCTATGTCAGTGCAACCTACTGCTGAGCTGTGAACATCCATAGAAAGAACTGCACTTGCTTTTTTTTAAAGGCTAGTGTCCCGTGAGACCTCTTTTGATAGGATACATGCTGTGAAGAATAGGACAAAACTGCAGAAATAGTCCAACAGATGGTTCGCGCTCGACCCCACTGAGCTCCTCTCTGCTGTAGGAAGGGGCTGCAGGTAAGATCCAGGAGGCCTCAACTTCTCCCTCATTACCAACCCCCTTTTCCAACTTCCATATTTGTCATTCACAGCTCTTGTTAGTGGGATATTTGTGCCATCTACACATGAAAGTAAGGAGCACCTCCGTCAAGAATGTTCCTGATTTTATCTATTTAAATTAGAGCCTTCAGGAAAAACCACATGCTTTTAATGGCCTGTAATTGGTTAAAAAGAACAGTAGGTTCCTCCTAGAAGCTTGAGTACAGAGCTGCTTTCCTTCCCAATTTGTTTCTTGGTTAACCAGACTGGGGAACAAAAGAGCTGTAAAATATCTGTTAGGCTGCAAAGCTTAACAAAGAAATGTTAAACAACACTGATGATGATATTGATTTCCTTCTCTCCATTCCTGCTTACTCCCAGCTGTTAACTCAGAATGACTGCTGTTGGTTTGTGGCTGCTTTGTAGCATCATTAATGTGCAAAGTCCAGAAGAAAGTAAGTGGACTGTTTCAGTCCTCTTACTTTCATGATTGTGAAATGGAACTATTTGTATATTATCATAATCATGTAGGAATCCTAGTATTTGTGCCTTGCTTCATAGACAGTGAGCTTCCACCTGGGCCTGGATCGTTAGATTTCTCGAGAGGTGTTTTAGCATCCATTTAAATACTTTCCAGGAAACCAGCTTCTATTCGTACTCTAGTGTTTGGTGATAATGTTGGCACTCATTGACCACTTGCCGAACAGTCAGTTCTGCTTAAAAATTCCCTGGAAAGGGCAACTCACATTTTCTTCCTCTTTGGTTACACGGACTCACTAAGGCCTTTATTTGCTAAGGGCATGTGCACATGTATGTCCAGTCGGGCCCACTGAGGAAACCCCTACTTGCCAAGTTTCAGATTTTGAGGACAGAACATTTACAAGGACTTCTCCACATTAAAAAGGTCATCCTCGGTTCAGTCAAAGCAATCACAGCAGGGGACCTTCTAAGATCACACATCTCAAATGATTCCACATACAGCCAAGAGTTCGGCAAAATGTCTGCAATGTAATGTATATTATATGTCTTTGATTCTGCAATATATATGTATGTCTCAGAAAAACTGTAATCTTACATTCTTGAGGGAAAAAATAAAATTATAAAGTTTGAGAATTGAACATCTTTAATTTTCTTGACAAATATCCAAAGTATCAGACACGATGCTTTGCATAACACAAGAGCTCAGAGAGGTGCCGTCACTGAATGACTTAAGGCCTGCAGCACGCAGCTCAATGTCCCGTATGGTCATAGATTACTTGAGTAATGCTAATTATTTTTTGCCTTCAGTGCTTATAATCAATATATTTGTGTTTGATTTTCTTACTTTAAATGTATTCCTTTGCATATATTGTTTCCCACCAGTGAGGACAGGACCATGGGCAGAGACCAAGTTTGTCTTATTTTACGTTGTTTCTTTTGCACCTGGTTTGGTGGAAAGCACATAGTAGGCATTCGGTAAATATTTATTAAATGAGTAATTGAATGATTGAAAGAGTCTACTTTTATTAATGCAAGGTTAATCTATCTGAGTGTATTCTACAGCATTGCTTTTCTCTTAAAAAAAAAACTCCACTGAGTTGCAGAGAAATTACTGAGGGTTCTTGTAACATAAATGAGTTCATAGGACATGATTAATTCCTGCCTGCTCTGTAGCTATCAGATTTTATCCAAGTATTTGCATTTCAGGAAAAAGACCAATGTTTAAGATGGCACCAGTTTCAGAAGATTTAAAAAATATAATTTCATCAAGTTAATACATATCCATCTGAGTAATCATTTACCATTTTTTAAGTGGTAATATTTTACCATAAAATATTAGAATGCTAAAGTAACTGACAATCAAACAATAGATTAAACCCAGGTTAATGGGAAGTTAAATTCTAAGACCCCATGTTGTTCAGCATTTTGTTCTTGTGCCATTTTTCAATACTGCCATTCAGTACTGCCCCCCAAACCAGTGACACCTGGATAGCTGCCTCCCGGTATTCTCCTTTCCATCTCCTTTCCCTACACCTTCAAATCTTCCAATCAGGAGCACAGGCTCAATCATGAGAAATAATAAGAGCCTATGATCACCTTATGGGACACAAGCCCCTATGCAGAGGAAAGAGATAAACAAACATCACCAGAATCCCAAGGCACATGGGTCTGGATCCAAGACAAGACAGCTAATGTTTCAGACCATTCTCTTTCATTCTTCCACATGTCTGTGGGCCACAGTCATTATTAACTATTTTCTTGTCTGACTGTCAATTTCCTCTGTCTTGGATGAAAGAGAAAAAGACAGAAGATGGGGGCATTGTTTGAGGATTCAGATAACACTAGAAGTATTAAATAGTTTTGAGCAGTTTTTTTTTAATCCCAATTTTCTTCTTTCTCTTTTGTTTCTCCCTCTGTCTCCCCCCCACCCCAACCCAGGAGCAATTGTGAAGCTCCACTTGGCTCACTGGCCCTGCCCTGAATTCTCACTTTCCCAGCACCCACCAGTGATTATAATGTTCCATATTCACTGCAATAAAAGCAAATAAGGAAATGGTTTTCCTATCCTATCCCAAGCACATATGTGTGCGGTGAAAGTGGGAGAAAGCCCATAATACATGTCCTAGCAACACAAAAGCAGGCCCTCCTTTTGGTATACATATTTACCCAATTTCATCCAGAAGGCTTATGGGCTTCAATTGCTCATTTATTCAATCTTGGATGGGGGGGGCAGTCAGACCTATAGATGACAGATCTGTAGACAATGTTGTTAGCATGCCAGATCTTATTACCGAACCGTGGGAGGTCATGTACGCCACATCCCGACTCCGTGGGGACCACCACATTTAAAACAAGATGAAAAAAATGTGATGTGGTGGGGGGGAACCCTCATGGGCAGCCTTCAAAGGCAGAGACAGGTTGTGACTGGATTAACATTTATTGACTGTTTAAGCCTGCTTTTTTGCTTCAGGACAGAGATACACGAGTTTAATTGCACAGGCTGTTCTGCCAACTGATCACTAGAGTGGCAACCAAAGCTTAACTAATCGGTCCTTCATTAGTGAAAAGTCTCTATTACAAAACAAATTAAGCATGCTCTGATCCTAACCTATAGGTCCAATGGCATTACAGCAAAGTTTAAGCTGTTACAGCAGCAAGAAACTTATTAAGGGTTAGCGCTGAGATAGCACTTTGCTATTGATTTTACAATACACAGGTATTATGATTTATGGAGTGCTGGTGTCACTCTAACAAGCTGAAGGACACACAATATCATCTCTAGCATCATTAAAATTCAGAAGCCTCTAGAACTAACTCATCAACCACTGTGCATTGTCACAGACTATAGAACTGGGCTCCAGTTTCAAAATGCCCTCAGCGTTGGGACAGTCATCTCTCTGCTTGGTTGGTAGTCAGAAACAGAGAGCAGCCCCTCAAAACGTATTCAGTTAATAATCAGAACCAACTTCCAACCTGAACTGTCAACTAAATTTTATTATTTCATTTTGTCTTTCATTCCAAGTATTTTGTGCACATCTACTATATGCCCATTTTAAAAAGACTGTCTGCCAAGACAAAACACAATTTAAGCAAGGCCCTAACTAAACCACGCTAAAAAAAAATAAAAAAATAAAAGATTATCTTCCTTTGCACAGAAAAAGCTGGCAGAATTAGCTATTGTAATCAATCAATAGATATTCAATGAGCACCAATTATGTTCAAGTAATAGTAATAAGAGATAATCATTATTAAGCATTTATACTAAGTTCCACAATTGGCCTAAGATTTTTTGCCTCAGTAATATATTTAATCATACAAGATCCTTTGAGACAGGAAGTATTTTTATTTTCAACTTACTGTTAAAAATATAGAAAATCAGAGAAGTCTAGTAATTTGGCTCAGAGAAGGCAAGTGTCTAGATGGCAGGTCAATCAGCCAATATTCAAAGGAAGTAGCCTGCCACCCAGGAGTCCTGCTGGACCTATTGCTCTGCCTAATAATCACTTCCATTATTTATTATTAGCAAAAGCGGCATCCTTTCAGTCAATGTCAGGGTCTGTACTTCAGTAATTTGGAGGTGTTTCTGGTTAAAATCTAATAAAATGGAAACCCAAAGAAAATTGACCACTCATTTTCTCAGAAATTTTCCTATAAAGTTTTTTAGATGTCTTCCGATTTTCTTTGCTATGAGTTAGACAATGCCTATTTTCTGTGTTTTTGTTCATTTTTGTAATTTCTACTTTTCATAAAATTATAGAGAAATCAAACACAGATGTTTTCTCTTTTTACATTATTCCCCATTCCAAACCCCAAATAAATAACATACTGAATTTTAAAAAGCATCCATAGGCTTTACAATCAATGTTAGCTAAAACTAGTTGAATTACAGACTTAAAATTTAGCTTTATGCCTATATTCTCCATAAGAATGTTTATCAGAGTGGAAGTTGCTAAGTGGTGTGCTTGTGTTGTATGTGAAAATAAAGAACTTGGGGATTGGTATAGCCAAACAATCTCCTTTCAAAACTCTCACCTTTGGGTTCTGAAGCCCAAAAATACGGTCAGTAGAACTACATTTTAACTATATTATTGATTCCAGTTCAACTTTGTAACTCCCAATCATTACCCATCTAATGTACACACAGAGTCATTTTCTAAATTTCATTTGGGGTTTCTTTTTCCCACATACATTACAATACATTATATCCCTGTGAAGTATCATTCCAACTACTTCTAGCTATTTTTACAATTTGAAAGGTTATCAGATTTTAAATTCTGCTTGTTATTTCCTCTTACATCCTGGTGATTTTCATCATTTCAGTCCCCAAGAATTTCAGAGATAGTGTAGCCTGAGAGCAGGCACCTAAGGAAGACTATCTGCCCAGCCAATGTTGAGCTGGAAATGCCTCCTCTCTTGTTACCTATCCACCCAAGTGGGTTCTCTCTGCTTCTGCCTGTAACTCCCCAATACTGAGGAATCTCTGTGGCTCTGATTATCTTCTGATTGTTCTGGTCATTTCACAAAGTACCCTTTCCTCCTCCACTCTCCACCTATAAAACTACAATTCATTGTTAATGGGAGGGCCCAAGTGTTATCCCATCTGAAAGGCCTCCTGTGATTTCCCAAGTTTGAATTAATCACTCCATCCTCATTTATTTCCCCATGCTAACAACTTAATTTTGACTGAGTCAAAACCCTGGCTGAAAGGAAGCTGTATATCTGAGTTTTGCCCAAGTGTGCTTTTGCTGCATTTACTGAATTGACCCCCAGAAGGTTACAATCTTCTTTAATTTTCATCTCAAATGGCTTCATCTCATTTTCATAGCTTGTAAGTATTTTTCTAAACACTTTTTGGTCTTCATTTGCTAGAGGTTGTTTCCTGATAACTTTTATCTTTCTCACATTGGCACTGAGACAGTTTCTTGAGTCCTTTACTTGCTTTCACAGGCAGCTCTCCTGAACTTCGTCTTGTGGGACGTGCCAAAATGTGTCTTCGGCCCCCTTTTGATCCACAAGATCTTAAGAGCTCGTGGTGACTCAGTTCTAAGCTAATATGACCCTCCTTTTATAGACAAGAAATTAGTCTGGGGAAGACTAAAGAGACTACATCAAAGTCACCCTGCTAATTAAGGCACACAGATGGAATATAATCAATTTAGATATATCCTGTATCCAAACAGGGGGAACAATTGTTCACACCTAAAAGTGAAAAATAAAATCAACCACAGTGGTGCTGGTCAGTCAGATGGAGTTTTGTTAAAGAACTCTTTACACAGTTGTGTGTCTTCTTCTAACAGTGTCATCTTTTACAATGCCCCCCAGAGCTCCTGACTCTGATTTGGGGAAATTAATATTCTATATTTACCTTGGTTCCTTTCTCTCCCTACAACCTTGAACTCTTAATTTCATTTCACCTTAGCTAAGGCAGTTTGTACGCTCTACGGCTTCACCTACCCTCCCTTCCCACAAAGAGTAAGCCACCACAGCTTACAAAGTTTCCTCCTTTTTGGCTCCTAACTGTGACTGCATGAACAGCCTCCAGTCTTCACTCCCAGCCGCTGTTCGAGGAGGCATCTCAGAGGCATGTTCTGTTCACACTCAGCTCCTACCCTCAGAATTAACTGCTTCATCCTCCTCCCTTCATAGAACTCCATGTTTGCCTCAGTGTCAGCTTCTACCACAGTCTGTTTTCTATTAAGATTTCTTTTTTATTTATTACTTACTAGATTGTATTCCCTGAAGATAGCTATTTCCTGTCGGCACTTGGTGACTTCTCAAAGCATGACTTAAATAAATATTTGTTGAGTAAATAAATGAATAATGAAAAAGACATTGTGGCTCTCAGTATACAAAAAGAGCTACTCCAAGGCCCCAGAAATGTCTTCATTTGTTGGTTCAAGGTTTTAGTAACTCATTTTCTTAGAACGGATGGACTAAAGAAAGTCCACAATACATAAAAACAAATCATGCTATGACATACTATTATGAATCCATGTTGCTCTTTTTAAACATGACCTGAACTTTATATTCAATTATGATAAATCATAATTGCTCTTTCTGGAGTTTCTTGCCCTCATTTCAGTAACACTCAGGGGGTGTATTTTCAGTACCTGTGTTCCCACTTAAAATTAAACAATGTCATTAAAACTATTACGAACCAGTGTCAAGGTTGATACCTAAATATTGTAGTTTCAAATGATTCCCAAAGGATTCAAGGGCAGAAAAATTCCCTCACTCTTCTGGATGTTTCCTCTGAACAAAGACACATATTTAAATATCTGGAAACACCAGGGTAGCTGCCTGGACAGTCTTTCATCTGTTTGAGGCACAGCCAGGTTGTGTCGGCACCATTAGGTTAAAGGTGTTCTCACGCCAAACCTTGGTATGTCTTCGCTTCTCCTCATCTCTTATAACTTGTGACGTCACCCTTTCACTCCTTGAATAAATCCAGGATCGGCTCCAGCCCATATAAATCTGTTCTGCCCCTTCGGTTCTGTCTTCATGTACAGCATACTGTAAATAATCATAATGGAGGGGTGTAAATAGTTCTGTGGTACACTGGAGACCCCTATTGGTGAGACTCGGACAGTGACTTCATAGCCCAACATCCTAGGCAGCGGAAACTACTGGATCAGCTTCTCCTTGGCTCCTTTGGGTTCCACTAGAGCAGAAAGTGACACCATTGGCAATTTTTGCATACTGATTAATCCACTTATGAAAGCAAATGCATGTATGTTTACTGTACTTTGGGTTTTTATGAAGACATCACTAGGACAGCACAAATGACAAGCAAAACAATATGTGACTTCCAGTAAATTTAGTACAATTCATTTTCAATAGAAAATACATAATCAGGATAAATGCAGCATTGCTGTTATATATGTACATATTGATTTAAACATGCACGAGCATTCACAAAGCTCCAATCTCTCTGAGTTAGGTAGTAAAATATATACTTCGTATGTACGAGTTCTGTTTTGCTTTTCTATATACCTGTGAGAGTTTAATACATAGTCAGGTTTTATCTGGCCTTAAATTTAAATTAAAAATAACTAGTTTAAAACCTCTGAATGTCTAAAATAAATTTTTTATTTCAAGTCATAAAGGAAAATTAAATTACAATAAAGAAATAATTTCCTCTTAAAGACTCAGGTATATTCTTCAATAAGCATGTCAAAATTAACAGCTTAAAAGATGAAAGGGCCAAAGTTTCTATTATAATGTAAAAGGTGGGCTATGATGCCAAATATACCATAAGTCATTCACTGGGGATAGAAAGATGATCTGAGAATGCTATTTCATAAGTGTTGTCCGGTGCTTTTGGTCTTTATTTTTCACAGCTACATTTAAAATAAAAATTTTAAATAATAGCAATAGGAACATTATAGCTATTTGTTTCAAAGATTTGTTTTAAAGCATTAAAACTTCTACCATGCCCATACTATTCTAAAAAAGCAAAGCTAATCACTTACCAGATGAAAAATATCTTTGCTCCTAGACCTGAAATATCCATATCCTTTAACTGACATATTAGCACAATACCCTTAGTAGATAAAAACAAGCGTGAAGGAAAAATGCTTAGACAAAATTTACAGGCACAGTCTGTTCCTGACCACCTTTGCTGTTGGTTTTATCCATATTTTCATGGTTGTTTCATTCTCCATGATTTTTCTTTTCAAAATTGAATTACCGTTTCCCCTTCCTTCCTCCTCCCCTTTTTTTCCCCCTAAATACACAGACACACATGCACGCACACACACACACACACGCATGCACCCTCTTCAGAATACAGCCCTTTCCTTGCCTTAGCTAAAGCTCCAAGCACAGGCGAGACTCTGGGCGCAGAGCATGAAACTCTGATCCTTGTGAGCTCAATATAAAATAAAAATTCCTGTTCCCACCGTGTGATCATTTGACGATCATTTATTTCTTTGGCGCACCTAACAGCCTATTGTACATGCATGTGCAATTTATTCATTGCAAGTACCTAATCCTATTTGAAATGGAAAGAAATATTTTCACTCTGCTGCCTGGAACTGCCACTCACTGTGAGGCTCAGACTCAGCCACTCGGTCTAAAGCTGGAGAGGGGAGGTGTGAGGGGAGGGACATGGCCTGTGGTCCCATGAGATCTGAGCTCTCCCTTTTGAAAACATATACATCTCTCGCCTCCTAAATTTCCCAAGAGAAGGTGGCTTAATAGAACCAGCACGAAGCAGTGCATTCTTGGCAGAGAGTTCTGAGTATGAGCTTGGATCAGAGAATTTTTAAAAGGTCAGAAAGCTAGAAGGCTAGTAATGTAGACACCAGAGAAGGGAAAGCCCTGAGTTCTAATCACAGCCCTGGTGCCTCTGGTACACTTTCCTGAATGCGTTTATTGGTTTGATTTTTTTTTAAGTGATTTTCTTGAAATACATGTGCTGTCTCAACTTCCAGAGTTAATAACTGACTGCTGGTTTTTAAGTACAGAGTGCACATTCTGTGGCACCTTCTGGGGCCTTCCAGCAATGCCCATCAAAGAACACTTTTGGAATGTACACTCGGATAAAGCTGAGCAAACACCCCACAAAGAGCAGACACACATTGCACTGCACCCTCTTGGCTGATGGGCTGTTTTATGCAACTCTGAGGATGCAGGAGCAGTGCCCTGTACTGGCAGTAGTTCAGCAAATTTTCATGATGAAAGGAAATATTATTACGAAGAATAAAACTGCATTTTTTTTTCAGAGGAAAGAAGCAAAAGAGAGACAGAGAGAGAAAAAGAAAGAAAAATAGAAAGAAGGAAAGAAAGGCAAAGGTTAGAAAGTTGGAAGGAGTAAGCTCACTCTGTGACCTCCTTCCTTCTTTCATTTTCCCAGGCCACTGAATGGCATAATAATCCCCACCCCTGCCTGGGTCACACATGATATCAAGAGGAATGATGAATGCAAAAGTGCTTTGAAAAGCTAAAAGCCCTGGTCTCCATGTGTGGGGTTATTATTATCCTTACAACTGTCAAAAAATGCCAGTGCTGCTCATTGCTATTAGCAAAATCCAATTTCTTTTGTTTGAGTTTTGCCTATAGAAAGCAATAAAGTGGGATAAGTACCCATTAGTCAGTAGTCAACATATATTGGAACAGCTGAAACACCAAATCTTTTTTGTCTAAAAGCAGAATGCTAAACGAACATTTTTTAGGCACCGTCAGGGACAGGAGCAGAAGTATTGCTGAATCCAAATGGGAGGTAGATCAAGGAGGTGCAGCTGGAAAGGGGCAAAAAGCCTCTCCCTCCCCGCAAAAAGTCATCTCCACGATTAATTCTACTTCATCTAATTATGCCTAAAATAAAAGTCAGAAGGAAAGGCCAGCTTGAGCAAAGGCCTGTTATTGGTCCGTGTTAAGATGGTATTGATAGAAAACGTAATGCAATACATTTTCCTCTGTCACACATTTCTGAATAATAGCAATTTGCCCACTAGCTAACCACCTCAGCATAAACACTGGAGCGCTCCTGCTGAGTCTCGGAAAGCCTACTTGTCTGCACAATATACAAGGAGCATCACCATAAAGCTCTGTGCCACCGTGCAATGCAAACAGTCCTCAGGTCCTGCTGTGACTTGGCACACCCCGCTGGACAGCTGGAGACTGGAGCAGAGGGGCTGCTGCCAATAACACATGACGAGGGATTTTCAAGCAATTTCCTGGAAACCAACAGTCCTGAGCTTTATTATTTCACGAGCAGATATAGCTATGAGCTACATATAGATATATTATGGTGCAGTGTACGCTATTTATACCTGATGTGCTACACAATGAAACATTCCACCGCCTTCCTAATCCCATTTGTGAGCTCAAGCAAGGAAAAATAGGGAGACAATTGGCCGCAGCCTTATGTTAAGCCTAATATAATTTTGGAAGTCAGTTATTGCCCCAAACAGCATTTTATTACATGCATCGAAAAGATTTAACTTGCTAAAAGTCACATAAGTGTACTCAGACTGTGCTTCAAAGCTGAGAGACACTAGAGATAGATGGTTTATTGTACATCTCATTCTTCCCCCCACCCCCAAGATAGCTAGCAATGAAGTGCTACCAGGGATCATTAAAAAAAGATTGCTCATTTTATGTAGCTTGAATCTCTAAAATGGTAGTTATCTAAAATTCCAGAGGCAAGAATGTTTGGAAGACAATGCCAAGAGATAAACAAAAGTGAGTTAAATCAGGAAGACAGGCTCTGCATCAATTAGTCTAATGTAATATCATTTTTAATGTAAAGAAGCTACATTTTCTAATTTTCACTAAAAGCCCTAGGTGCTGAATGGGTTATAATAAATGCACGCAATAAAAACCAGGTACACTCATCTTATAAAGCAGCCTATTAACCAGACTGCTAGTGCTGCAGAATCTAGTACACAGTAAACAATGCTTTTCCTGTTAGAATAATGATGCATAGTTTACTCTTTTATACTATTTAGCACTTGGGGACCACATCCATTTACCAAAATAATACCAAATTAGTACTGTAAATATTGAAATCAGACCTTTCAGGCTAACCAGTGGCCTAATTTTCTCTTCAATCTGCTCTTAATCTCAATTCATCAATAACAGTACCTTATTATTGGACTTTGACAGCAAGCTAAAGCTTTTGATAAATTATACATCTCAGGCCAGATTTAAAATTTGAAGCTCAAGTGCTAATTATCTGTACAGGCCTAGTTAATAACGAGATTTCTTGTTAAGTATCTGATCACAGCATGGGCATCATTTGTCAAGATCCTCAAGTCTACCTCAGAGACCGACTCTTCGAATCCTCTCTTGCCTACCATATGTAAAATTGGGATCTTTGTTTCTATAATAACCTTTTATTAGGGAGCTGACATAATGATTAAGTTCGCTGTAGACACACACAATGAATTAGACAATTACCCTTGCTGCTTTAAACCACTCAGACTCCTAGCAAGACAAAATAATTAATATTGAATTTTAATTTGATGTGTTCCACATTTAAGCCCCAATTTGCAAAGTACACCTGGAAAGCTGCCGCTGTTACCTTGCAGTTTGTGCTGATGAAATAAAGGCTCCTGCCGTTTGAATGTAAAAGCACAGAAGGCTCGATGCACCGCGATCACTTCTCAGTGGAGCACAGAATTTTCTAGCATTAATGGGAAAGGTAATTACCTAGGTCTAACTTTATAGCCTTTTCTCTAATGAAACTATAATCTCCCAGGCCTACACACTTTAAGCATTTGCATGATTTTAATGATTTCAGTGCCATAACTGTTGGTATACCCCGTCATTTTCAAATGAAATGTCTTAAACAAAAAGACGTTAATTATATTTCCAAGCTATTATTGGCACAAAGTAAGACAGATCTAGAGAGAAGTGCCATTATAAAAACAACCAAGGGCAGCATTTCTCATAGAGTTCCCCCCAAATGATGAGCCCTAAGTAAATACATTCATTTCTTCTGATTCCTTCTCCCCCCAAGTTTATCCTATAGTCAGAGGACATAAAGCATGAAATCTTTTGATTTTGCTTCCACACAGAATGGGTACAACATAAAACCATGAAATATTGTCACTCTGTAACCAAATCTCCTTTCAAAAAATGATTAACCTTCCTAGCTGGGGACATTTTGGTCTCATGGGAGGATTTGGGAATTAGTGCAATTTTTCTTTCATGAAAAGGTTGGCATTTGGAAAAGGAATAGGGACTTTCTTCTATAGTATCATGCTGAACCAAGATTGAGATGCCAGACTAAACTGAAATACCTAGTTTAAGGCCTATTGAGCCAATTCATGTTATTACAGTGGCAAATAAAGATTCACAATCCATTATTATGAACTCCAAAAGCCCTTATTCATCAAATGACTGGCGCACTCCTGAGTGGGCAGTCCAGTGCAGGCAACGGATTCTCTTCTCTTCCCGGTCTTTCCTTTTCCCCTGCCTCCTTTGCCATGGACTTGTTGCTGCACCCTCTGGTCGAATGGGAGCCAAAGGATGATCTAGTCCTCTGAGGTAGAGGGGAACCAAGGAGAAGCAACCTTTTGGGCTTTTGGGGTCTACCAGAGCCAGGTCTTCTTTCCCAAAGGCATAAAGGACCACAGAGTCCTGTACTTGTTCTGTCCTTAGTGCCAATTCTGAGTACGTCTCTCCCAGGAGTTCTCTGCAACAGCCTGACTATTACAAAATCCTGAAGAAATAGTCACTGGGCTTCAACTTGATTCTTTGATGAAAGATAAAGAAGAGCTGTTTCATTGATAGCTTATAATACGGACTAAACAGTCACACACAAATCTCCAAAATCCCAGAGGTATTTTCCCAAACTATAATTGTGGTTAGTGTAAAGAGGACAAAATGATAAACCTGAGATAAATATCCAGGGAAAAGAGACAGATTCTCAAATTATGAAATTAGCAACCACCCATCTCTTTTTAAAATTTCTTCTTGGGCAAGTTAGGTAACCTCTGTGAGCTTCCATTACATCAGAAGTAAAATTACAATAAAACAAGTGCTTACTTCCTAGAGTTGTTATGGGGTTTAAATTAGATAATGTACATTATGACATGGGGTTGTTTGGGGACCTAATAAGTGCTTAATAAATATTTTCAACTACTAATAATGTTTTAGCTGTCATACTTAGAAGGATATCTCAGAGTCTTTTTTAGTAACCCCTAAATGAATCATTTCTTTTCCAGGGTCTGGTTACCACACAATTTAAAGGTTACAAAAGCCTCATTTCCAGACATGACAAGTGAACAGTCAAAAATATCTCTATCCCATAGGCAGGATTTGCAACTAGTGCCACAAGTTCAAATAAACACAATTGATTTTTTTTTTAGGGATATGAAGAAGAAAGGTGGGAAAGACAGAGAGAGGAAGAGAAAAAGCGTTCCATGCTTACAAAAGAAAATAACTACTTTTTTTTCTTTTTTGGCAATGGAGATTGAAATTGGAGCCTTTAGGCCATTTCACTGAGCTTCATCCCCAACCCCGCTTTTTAATCTCTATTTTTTTTATTAGTACATGTTTTCCATACATAATGCTCACATTCATCATGGAGAATTTGTGCATAATACAGTTTACCTTAATTCTTTTTTTTCCCATTTCTCTCCTCTCCCTTCAACCCTTCTCACTCTCTCTACTTACAAAAACTGTTTCCATCTTTCCCCTCCATTCTCTTTTTTAAAATAAATCCCTTTTCTCTTCCTTCCCTTCTCTTCTGAACAAGTACTTCTACTTCCCAATACCCATCCTCCATTTTGTTCCTTATTTACATTTTGGGTTTCTCACACAAAAGAATGTGATATTTAAACTTGTGTGTTTATGTTGCTTAAGATTGTGGTCTCGAGATGCATCCATTCATCCAAAAATGTCTCAAGTGTTTGCTAAGTTACCTAGGCTGGGTTTGAACTCACTTCAACTTCCCCAAATGCTGAGATTTACAGACATGTGCCACTATGCCTGCCTTATCACGTATTTCTTTTAAGGAGGGAGACAGAGTGAGATTTTATACATGCAGAAGGGAAAGCCACGTGGCCACAAAGTCAGAGACTGGAGAGACATGGATGGCCAAGGTACACCAACGGCTACCAGGAACTAGAAGAGAAAAGCAGACACTCTCCTTGGAGCCCAGAGCGAGCGCTGCCCCACTGACAGCCTGATTTCAGTCACTGATGCTGACTTCAGACTTCTGAGCTCCAGAACCGTGAAGGAATAAGATTCTGTTGTTTTAAACCACTAAGTGTCTGGCAATCTATTACTTTGAAAAGTGCTAAGGCTATACTATCGGGTGCATACACAGCCGATGGAATCCTCTAGTTTACAGGCAGGGTTGGGAGAAGAGTCTGAGGTTTGAGAGGGAGCAGCTAACAGTGGGGAAGAAGCACCAGGAGCAGGAGCTGCTGCACACAGCTGAAGGAGCCATGCTTCAAAATGGCCGGAGACTAGAAGACCAGTGCCAGCCCACTCTGGCTTTGGGAAAGTGTAGAAAGAGTACTCTCCCCTGGAGGCAGCTTTAGGGGAAGATGAAGCTAAACACTTAACAACTGGAGTCTGGAGTTTACTTTTTATTTTTTCATTCATTCATTGATTCATTTGTTTGTTGTGGTAGAGACATAGCATTGTGGAGATAAATTTTCTTCTGTTCATCCATTGCATTTCTTTAGAGTATCAATGCATTTGTTAAAAAAAAATCAACCTTAGATTTAAGACGTAGAATACATGTAACTGTAGCATATTACATATTCTCATACTGCCAGTAGGGACAAACCCTGGTTTTACAAGGCTTGAATGTTATACAGCTTGATAAACCTTCTTTAAGAAAGACAAAAAAAGTTACAACCAAAAATTAAACATGGTCATAGATACTAATTTGGAACAATATATTAAATCACAAAAATTAAAACTTTTAGAAGCTATCTAATACCACAAACATCACAAAAATCTAGAAAAATGCACATGTATTTCTAATCAATTTCCTGATACCACTAATTTTTTCTTTTTTTCTTTTCTTTTTTTTTTTTTTGCAGCACTGGGGATTGAACTCACAACGTTGCACTTGCCAGGACAGGCGCTTAAGCCGCTGAGCCAAACTCCCCAGCCCTGGTTTTTTGAGGCAGGGTCACACTATGTAGCTCAGGCCGGCCTTGCGCTCGCGTTGTAGCCCAAGCCGGCCTCGAACTCACAACGCTCCACCTACCTCAGCCTCCCGAGTGCTGGGATTAAAGGCATGCGCCACCACACCCGGCTTTTTCTATATTTTTGGCTGCATACTCTGAAAACATTTACAATATTAATCCTAGATTAAAGTATACATAATAGCAAGATACGTTTTAAAATTCTACTGAACTGTATGGAGGTATAATTATTAGTTAAATCAACTTAGTCATACAACATCCATTGACTTGGTAAATATGTCATCTGTTTCTTCATTTTTTTACTTTTTGCTGAACCAATGGCAAATTTGTGCGCCTCTACACCTGGAATCGCTAAAGGAACAACATACACAAATGTTGTAAAGAAACAATGTAACCCTTAGGATTCATAAACATGTGCCCTCACATAAGGATGTATACATTGTGGGTAATAAGGCTACAGCTTTTGCCCTACCATACTGGAATTCTGAAAAATTCATCTTTATTTGATTCACATCAAAAAAAGGAAATATGCATGCATTTTTAATCGTATACTGCATTACTAAGAACACAGCTGACAGGCAAAACTTTCCCCTTCACCCAGGCTTTAATGAACACCAAACACTCTATTCAAAATTTTTCACACCTGAGTTTTTTTGTTTGTTTGTTTTTGTTGGTTTTTGGTTTTTTTGAGACAAGTTCTCACCATATAGTTTAGATGACCTTAAACTCACTATGTAACACAGGTTGGCCTCAAACTCAACAACAATCCTCCTGCCTCAGCCTCCCAAGTGCTGAGATTACAGCTGTGCACCACCACACCCAGTCATCTGAATTTTTTTGAAGAAAGTTAAATTGTGTTCCTTCTTCATCACACACATGTGACTTGTGTCAGGAAAATAGGGCAAGTTCTCTCTATGGGGAGGAAGACGGAGTGGAATGAGACATTATCACATTTTGGGGTCTAATTTTTCAAAACTGCAGCCATATGACCACAATGCTAAGTTTTACTTGGCCTCATGATACATCTGTCTCTGGTTTCAGGGTTTACAACGTGCTCTAGAGGCGTCTGTTTTGCCAATAGTCATTTGCAGAAACCTAAATCAATCAGATCTGAAGTCTGACCTGTTTTATCAGTGTCCAACTCACTTCTTTTAGGTCCCATCCCAGGAAAATCCCACCTTAGTTTGCTATCCTGAAAACTGGCAGTGTTGGACATACTAGTGTGAGTGAGTCCTTGGAGCAGAGCCTACAAATGTTTGTCACTGTCAAGGCCTTGTCACTCTGACGGCATTGATAATTAGTCTGATGTGCATTGTCCTCCCAAGTTCCTCTTGCATCTTTATTTGAAGTCAGTATGTCCTAAAAACAGAAAATGAATATATCAACTTTTACTTTGCATAGAGTTCTTAAAATTGCCGATGTTTATCAATAGAAGGGAAATGCATGGCTCCAGAGTGCAGCTAATGTAAACCAGCTGTGGCGCAAACAGTTGGCAGGAACAGATCATAAAGACTTTGCAAACCATCCAACTCTTGTCAACATTGGTCTCTGTATCAAATGGGGAAGTCAACACGTGCATGCAAAATGGTGCTCCAGTGCTCAGAGAGCAGACAAATCACAACTGCTGCTTCACAGGTCCACAGGGGCCAGCTGGGGTGAGAGCAAAAGACATGTTTCCCAGTTTGTATAAACCAGTGTTTTCAGCTTCAAACAATATTAAAGTACTCTGGGTGAATGGTCAAGTTACTCCCACTTCTTTCTGGTTCCCTGTCACTTACTTGTAGGTAAATGGATACAACTTAAGATCATGCTCATGGATGAAATGATCCAGAGTCACATGGGTGAGCATCATGTTATCTCCCTAGTACAAAAAACTAAAGGAGTTAGTAGGATTCAAAATACACAATACACATTGTAAAAATGAAAGGGGAGAAGTATCTAAAAAGGGAAAGCAGTGGCCATTGTTAATCTATTATCATGATTTGAATCCCATATTGTTTTCATTGTTCTGTTTAGTTTGGTTTTATTCTGTTTTGGTTTGTCTAATTTTATTATATTTGATGGCATGGACAGCTATTTCAAAGATAACACGATACATTATGGTAGCCATTATTGATATCCTCTTACCTTGTTTTGAAGCCCTGTATTGCTTTCATTGCTTTATTTTGAGTGATTTTATTCTATTTTGATTTTTTTGATTATATTGTGACTGATGATATAGGCAACTACTTAGATGATAACAAGAGGCATTACGGTAACCAGTGTTGTTTTACTATTGTTTTGAAGTCTTATATTGCTTCCATTGTTTTGTTTTTATATGTTTTATTCTGTACTATTTTGTTTGACTATATTATGCCTGATGGTATGGGCAGTTATTCTGAAGGTAACAAGAGGTATTATAAGGGGAAAGGAGGAAAGAAGGAAAGGAAAAGGAAAAAGACATATATTTGTATATATATATATATACATAAGATAGCTAAAATGACTATACTACTAAATGTCTTAGTTATTGAAAAAGAACAGTTAATACTCATATGATTAGATCAATTTTACATGTCTATATCTGTTAATCTGAACAACCCTTTTGAAGGTAACAATATGCAACCATTGTCAAATTCCTATCATCTCGTTTTGTAAACCTATAATGTTATTGTATTGGATTTGTTGTTGTTGTTTGTTTGTCTCTTTTGCTTTTTGTTTTTCTTTTCTGCATCCTTTTTCTGTTAAATAAAAAAAAGAAAAAAGAAATAAAATAAAATAAAGTACTCTGGATTCTAAATGAAGAAAAGAGCAGAAATGGTGAGGATGGCAGATAGTAGCATATCCCCTTCCTCACAGACGTTTCACAGCTCCAGAGTCTTACTTTCCTGCTCACCACCCTTAGCCTGCAGGCTAGGAAACAGCAAAACTACTGCCTCCTTTTACTAATTGTGATTTGTCTAGATGCATGGACCAAACAGAGTCAGAGAGGAGCTGTCCCAGGGTCTGACACCCTCTAAGGCCACATGCCTCATACAAGGCCTGAGCAGCTGCTTTTAGACAACTCCCATAAGAGAGTGAACTCCTATTCCTGCTCTTATGGTAAGAAATACAGTCAGCCTAGTTAGCATTTGGTGCAGTAATTAATCTCCCAGAGGCTAAAAGACATGGCATTATATCTGTGTTCAGGTTATAGAGCTACACTCATGTGGAAAAGTTCAATGTCCTTACTTTACTTACTCTAAGCGCTGTCCTGATACATCAAAAGATTTAATTAATTTTGATCTTTTATTAGCTAAAGGGGAAAATGAAGATAAAACAGGAATATGGTTAAAGAAGAAGTTTCAACCCAACTACATTACCCAAATTATCCATATCTATGAAAACATTGCAAGGATTGCCTTGATCAGAGGAGGGCCTTTTAAAATGCTACTATAAATGGTTCAAAGTGTTGGGGTTTTGGGGAAAGGTATATTAATACATAATTTTATTAATCAGAGGGGGCCATATATGTAAAACAGTCCAGGCACATTCGACATGTGATTCAGGACAGGAATCTGCCTTTGCTGAGCACCTTATCTGTACGTTCCCACTCCTTGTAAAACTGTACAAGGAAGTGAATGCATTCACCACTTTATATACAAGAAAACTGTCACCCAAAGGGTTTAAGGCTACAAAGCTGATAACGACTAAGGCAGAATTCAACCCCGGATCCATCCGTGTGTAGTGCTGTGTTTAACCATGTTACCTTCCTAGAGTTCTCAGCCCCCTAAGTCCAACTCTACCTATATCATCAATCCCACCTGCTGGGTCCAGTCCTCAAACTTCCGTCTCATGAATAAAGCCCTTTGCCTACAAGTAGAACTAAGATTTTAAGTTTTGAAACCCTAAGAGACCATCCTCCATTTCCATGAAGTTACAAATGCCTAAATGTTTTTGTGAAGGAAATTCAGGTTAAAGTAAAACCCTATAAATGGGTTGTCTAGGTCTAGATTGTTGCATGGGTGAGAAAGACCTTTTATTTTGTTAGAGACATTGTATTTTGTTGGAGCCATTGTATTTTGGAATCTATTTGTTATAGAAGTTTAACCTACACTAAATAATAGCCACCAAAACATGTTAATTTTGTTTCCTCTGCTACTCCGAGATTCTCCCCTTTAGAACACTTCAAGGTTTCTAGTAATTTTATCAGCGCTTCTTCAAAAACCTTGTGAGTGGAGTATTACTCAGCCATAAACAGAGAGAAACTTCAGTCATTTGTAGGAAAATCGATGACTCTTGAGTCTACAATATCAAGTGAAATGAATCAGACACAGGAGGTTAAATATTATATGGTTTCTCTCATATGATACATTTAAAATGTAAATTATTTAAAGAGTGAGTTAAAGGAGAGCTGTTAGGAAACAGGAGGTAGACAGTGGAAACAATGAAAGTGATCTTGAGAGGAGGGACACAAGAGAAGGGAAGAGGGTCAAAAA
Organism: Dasyprocta punctata; assembly: GCA_004363535.1. NCBI lineage: Eukaryota > Metazoa > Chordata > Mammalia > Rodentia > Dasyproctidae > Dasyprocta > Dasyprocta punctata. The sequence goes on along the minus strand of RJWM01000492.1, from coordinate 22,405 downwards.
TAAAAATGAAAAAAGAAATGATAAAATCCTTCTACAGCTGTAGTAAATAATGTGTAAGTGGCTACTTCTAAAAATAATAATAAAAATGATCATTGTTGTTTCTTCTAACAAATTATTTGCAAGAATCCAGTATAAGTTTAGATTTGCTGAAGAGCAATCTAACAACTTAGAAGAAAAAAATAAATATTCATTATTTGATAATGACCCAATAACTGAAAAGATGAAAAATATTCCCTTTAAATATTCTTTAAGCCATAGACAGGGTCTCTCCTTCCATTTTCAGTTTTCCACAGGAGAAATGCATCACACTGTCCATTGAATTCGTTGAAAAGCTGAGGCAGAGTTTGGATTCCCAGTCTATAAGTAATGAGTTTGGAAACTCTAATTTGACTTGTCTTCAGTGATTTTGGTCCTGTCCTCATTTGCTGTATGCTTTCCTGTGGTAAATGAGCCAGGATAAGTGAAGCCAGTTACAGTACCTAACAGCTCCTTGCAGGTAAATTTAATGGACACCTTGTGCATATCAGTAGCTTGAAACTTGAACTGATTTGGATCTCAGGATTGATCTAAAAAGCCCATTTTACCCACAGTGCAATGGTTTTCCAAATGTGGTTGCTGAGCCAGCAGCATCAGCATCCTTGGAGGCTATATCAAGAGCCAGGCTTGGCCCCCGCACTCCAGACCAGCTGACACAGAACTCTGGACCACGACCCACACTGCAGTGCAAGTGTTTTGTCTTCATGCACCACAGTGATGTACCTCTGCAATCAAAGATTCCACAAGTGGGCCAGGGATTTAGCCCAGTGGCTCAAGCGCTTGCCTCATAAGCACAAGGTCATGAGTTTGATCCCTGGTACCAAAAAAAAGATTCCACAAGCACCTAGGCCTCAGGCCTACCATTCTCTAATAAAAGATATTAGGGCTCCTTGTGGAAATGACTGACTCTAGGAATGGGACCAATGAGCCTGAGCATCTGGTAATGCAAGAAAATACGGGCATGCACGCAAAAAAATGGGCATATCTCAAATGTTCCAAGTAGCCAACTGAACAAGCTTGCAGTGACCTAACCTAGAACATTTGAGGAAAAAAATAAACATCAGATTAGAAACCAAAGTATAAAACAAACATTCACAAATCTATACTGGTATAAATAAACTATTGAATAAATAAATAAACAGATGGAAGCTAACAGACAAACCTCTCATGCAGAAGAATTCCAAATAATCTGTACAGATATACAGCCCTTAAGGAGGTGGTGCAAACCCCACACTCATTTAATGGGGCCACACACTTCCTTTCAAAGGGGACCATATGGAAAAGGAGGAAAAAGTAAGTTTACAGTGGAGAAACCTGAAAAAAGCTACCTCAGCCATGGTCAAGGTCAACACCAACAGTGGTAAGTAATGTGGTATCTTGGTTATTTTTTCCATTGCTGAGACAAAATACCTGATGCCCAAAATTAGGAAAAGAAAGGTTTATTTCTTACAGTTCTTGGGGTTTCAGTCCATACTTAGTTGGCTCCAAGGCACCGTGGCATGGCGGGGCAGCCATTCATGGCAGCCGCAAAACAGCAAGGCAAACCGGCAAGAGAGAAAACATGCCTTCTTCCTGCCCTTACACTGTATGTAGGGCTCCACCCATGGATGGGTGCAGCACTCACATCGCCAGTCCCAGCACTAGACAATGAACCAATCACAAATGCCAGATGCAACTGCATCCATGTCATGATTACATGAGACTTGGCAGGGCCACAGGACCATAACCATAACATATGGAGAATATTGTTATAATAGAATGAACTTCACAAGATGCCTTTGTGGCCTGCCTCCCAAAGAGACGAAAGCATAGTAAAATGATGAAAAACACACCAGACAAATCCCATTCAAGGACCACCTACAAAATATCTAAAAATATTCCTCAAAACTGTTGAGGCAGTTGGGAATTATCTCAGTGGCACAGCACCGGCCTGGCAAGCACAAGGTCCTGAGTTCAACTCCCAGTACGGAAAAAAAAAAAAAAAAAAAAAGCCTGCCAAATCAATCTAAAGCAACCAAAATCTGGAAAACTACCATGGTCAAGAGTTGCCTAAGAACACATGATGACTAAGTCTTGTGGTGACCCAGATGAGATCCTGGGACAGAAAAAGGACATTTAGTAAAAATTAAGAAAATCTGAATACAGCATTGACTTTAGTTAGTAATGATTTATTAATATTCATTCACCAATTGTAATAAATGTACTATGTGACTAGGGAAAATGACTATGGGGCATAGAGGACTCTACCCCTTTTATAATTGGTTTCTAAAACTTTTCTTAGAAGTAATGTTCATTAAGAAAAGGTCAGTAGATCACAACATCTTTGTATTATCTTTATTTTATCTTTATTTTAGTTTGAAGACATACATCCCTTCAGGGAAAGAAATCAGAAGATAAATGAAAAGAAATAACTCTAAAACAGTTTCACAGCATTTCTGGATTTTGAAGAATGGGTTCACTGTCTACCAGTTATAGACTCCACTGTAATATAAACCCCAAGCCGTATTGTCTTAAACAAGGAAGGATTTGATGCCTTTTTCATGTGATAATTCAGGACTAACCCTCCACAATGGAGTTGGAATCTACCTTGTATCCTCTCTACAGCTAACCTCATCCATCCGGTTCAAGACAAGTCAGCATGGCCATCACTGCACCCTCGCCAGATGACAGGGAAAGGAATCAGGAGGGCCTGTCCCCGTCCTCTCAGAGTCACACATTGTTTCTGCTCATACGCACCATTTATTCAGATGACCACAGCTGGTTGCAGTGGAAGCAGTGAAGTAGAGTCTTTGTTCTGGAAAATCATGTCCCCATCTTAAAATCAGAGCTTTTGTTGCTGCTATAGATGAAGGACTAATGCGTTTTAGGAGCCAGTGACCAGTCTCTGCTATCCTCTAGTCCCTTACTACATCAAATTTCACCTCAATGCTTGTGAGCCTCCACCCTGGAATAATCAATGAACTCGCATGGTCGAGTTATTTTTTAAGGGAATCTCTAAGGCTTGCTGTTTGCACTCATAAGACAAAATATTTTTTCATCCCCACATTCAAAATTTGCCCCTCATTATATCTTGGATTGCTTCATCCATAGGACTTTCTAATACTTCTCTTATTTTTTATATTCTTTTTCTCACATTTTAATGGTTTCTGAACATTGTAGGTTACAAGTAATAGCTGAGTGTGGGTTGAGTTCTCACACAGAGACTAGAGACAGTGATAACTTTCCTGTTCCCTGAGGGAGCCCAGGTGTCAGACTCAAATTCCAGAGTTGTAATTCTCTATACAGACAGCTGGCTTTCCTGAAGGAAAAGCTTCAGCAGAAATGTGAATCAGGAGGTGGTACAGCTTTTCATTATCTTTGATCTGATTCATGTAATGAAGTCATAAATCATTTTGACCTAAGTCTAGAATCCAAATACACCATCTCCTCATTTGAACTCCACTGGAACCCAGGATCAGCTGTGGGGAATCAAGACCAAGAAACTGCTGACTCCAAAGTAGGGGTCCTGATGCGTGAAGCAGAAGAAACACCCTCATTGTCACAAGCTCTAACCCTCCCAAAGGCCAGCAAGAAAGAAGCCAGAGTGAGCGACATAGATCTGGAAAGTGGACAGGACCCCACAGCAAGCCAGCCAGTGATCCTTCCTGCTAGCCAAGGGGGGACACTCACAAATGACTAGGAAGGAAGATATCACTGGAAACAAAATCAAAGAAGAGGTGTGTCCATTACCTACAAAGGCCATTTGTACATTTATAAGCAGCCTGAAAAATATAAATATTTACATGCAGAAGATAAATTACAGCATCAACCAGTCACTTAACAATATGAAGAACTATTAATTTCCTCAGTTTATTCTCAAGCATTTGCCTTTTCCAAAGGCTAATTTTCAGAATCACATTACCAAAGCACACTACACTGCTTTCCAGAAGCACAACACCTTCTCAAAGCCACGAATTGCCAACATTAGAGTAGACATTAGTGGAGAAAGCACAGGGCTGGAAATGCAAATGAAAGGACTGCTTGATGTCAAGGTATTATTTTTATTATTTCTGGAACAACAAAGGACATGCTTTTTGAAAAGAACTAACGATCGACAGTTGGCTAAAAATGGACAATTTTGAAAATTAGTCGGCAATTTAAACATGGAAGCTCTATGTAAAAAGTAAATATGAAAATAATCATTCATAAGTCATGGCACTAGCACATAGTAGATACATAGCTTTATATTAGGGGTATGAGTAGTTCTAACAACCTACAAAATTTTTACATTAAAATGTTAAGTTCAAAATGAGAACACAAAATTATGTTTGAAGTGTAGCCACTAGCTAAACGTGGTGGTGCATGCCTATAATCCCAGCACTCAGGAGGTTGAGGCAAGAGGATCCGTGAAGTCAAGGGCTACAAATGAGTTCAAGGCCAGCCTGAACTACAGAGCAAGATTGTGTCTCAAAAAAAAAAAAAAAAAAAGTATGGTCACATCTATGTTAAGGAAAAAGTAGGAAATAAAAACAGCAAGATATGGCTGCATTTGAATGATAAAATTATAGGTGACTTCTCTACCTCTCTATATTTTTGATAATTGCTATTTTTATAATAGCAACACTTATTGAGACATTATTTTAAGTATTTTATTTATTTAACTCATTTAATCTTTCAAAAACCCTATGAGGTAGGTATATTGTTATCCTTGCTCTGTAGAAGAAAAGAAACTAGGAATAGACAAATTTCTCATCATACAGCTGTTAAGTACAGTGTAGTCAAGATTTGAACACAACTAGTCTGACTGCAAAGCTGTGTATCTGTCTCCTTACAGTAAATATATATTATTTTTTTGCTATTAGAAGCCTTAAGACATTTTTTTTTTTCAAAAAGAGGTATAGCATTGAAAGGAGGATACGAAGCACTCCGTCCTGGGAAGTGGGTGAGTCCAGGCAGAGGCTGCATGGAATTGGCACAGGCACAGAGGGAGGGAGGGCTATGGTGGAGGATGGACAGCAGGAGCCACAGCGGTCACACTTGCCATCAATAACCTCCAGGCAGTGGAGTCACACTGCTTTTATGCACAGTGTTAGTATTTTACTCACTGTCTTTATCCCTCTCCCAAAGCCTGCACAGACTCTGCCTTTTCCCCAGGCTCCATCGTCCTTCCAGAAAATGTCAGAGCCAGAGATAAGTGTCTCATTCAAAGCAAGGTTCCCTTCTGCACACTTCCGACAGGAAGCTCACTCTATTTCATTTGTAGACAACTCTTAACTGTTAGAAAATGCTTCCTTATATTTGAACTGAAATCTAACTAAAACTTTTCTCCTGTAGTCTGGTTTGACCGGGGGAGGCAATCAGAGTAACACTAAGCACTTCTCAGTTACTAGGCTCTCTATTATCAGACTCATCTTGATCTTTTCTTCCCCAAGATAAAAATCTTCAGTTACTTCAGCAGTTTTCCACATGATGTAGGCCTCAGCTCCCTCCCACCATCTCCTGTTCTTCTCAGAAACCTCTGGCTGAGAAGGATCCCGTTAGAAGGATTCACCACCAAAAAGTGGTGAATCAGTTACCTACCTGGCCTGAGCTCAGCCTGTCAATGCGACTTGATGCAGGAGCCTCTTCACACCAAAATCCCTGGGTCCTTTTCATATAAACCCATGGCAAACTACATATTCCTAAGTCTGTATGTACACATTCATTTTCTTCCAATCTAATTATAAATATTGGTACTTAATATGGTCAACAAGAATATGGTCTGATAGATGAAAAATAAACCAGCAATGAAGTTTGATAGCTTTCACTTACAAGAATAGACCATGAACTAAGTCACTGGGGTTTGGACATTGGGGAAAAGATAGGAAGTCAAACTGTGCTGTCATGGTTTATACCTGGATGTCCCTGGGACTTTTAAGAAATGATTGAATCATGGGAGTACGATACTTATCAATTGATTATTCCACTCAGTCCACAGAGTTTATAGCTCAAGGTAATGTTGGGAAGGCCTGGAGGGATGAGGAGGGACGCTGGGGTTGTGGCCTGGAAGGGTCTGCCTCCCTCCTTCCTTCCTTCCTTGATCTCTGTCTGTCTCTCTGCTTCTTGCTGCTGTACGATAAGCCAGCCTCCTCTATCATGTTACCCTTCTTTTGGAGCCTGTGGACCTCAGACTGAAAACTCTACAAACTATAGCCAGAGTAAACCTCTTGCCCTTTAACTTGTGTTGAGTTTGTGTCTCAGTGATAAGAAAGTAACTAAGACACATACTAGTTCAGATCTAGAGGTTGTGGGGCTATTTTCTAGGAACATATGAGACATCATAAATAAATCTGCCTTTCCTTGGGAGGGTAGATGAAAAACATCTGTTTCTACCAAGAACCTTATGAAAGCACTGTATCTCAGGGAAGAGTAAGATTTGCCCCAAATATTCATGGACAGGTATTCACCTATCATGATACTGTCATTGATCTAAGGCAACATTTGGGGAAATACAACAGTAATGTGTTGACTTCTTCATACAGTCAAAAGTATTGAGTTTAACAGATTATTCTGAGTTTATAACTTTTCATTCAACATATTTGGTGTTGTATTCTTTACTGTCAAATAAATGGTTGAGCCTTTTTAACTGAGTCACCCTTTAGCAAGTAAAAAGGCCTAGACCTCAGTTTAAAGTGTCAACCCACCACCTCCTGCAGAATCGTTCAGTTTTACCTCACCTCCTACCAATAGGACTCTCCTCCAACCGCAGGCTGTGGTGAGCACTCTCACATGATGTGCTAGAGACTGGCTGAACACAGCCACTTATGATATGCCAGAGTCATCTTTGTTGCTGGACACAGACTCAGTCTCCCAGTTCCCTTCCATTAGGGGTGGGCGTGTGCTGGTAACCCTAACCTCTGGCCAGAAGACTAAAACTTTTAAGAAGTGGGTGTGGAGCTCTGCCATGTTCACCATCCTGTTCCACTGGCTGCATGCAGAAGGCCCAGGAAACCACGGGCATGGGAAGAGGTTGAGTTCTTGAGTCACTACCTAGAAGAGAGTCACGTACCAACCTGTAACATCTGCTATTCTATGTGCCAAGTTTCCTCAAAAAAAAAGGAGAAAAAAAAGTGGTTTTTATGCCCCAAGACATAGTTCTCCTCTTTCTCCTCAATTTTGGGTTGACACTGTCACCACACAGACCCTTAAACTCAATCTGCACACACCTTCAATCAGAACTTATGTAGACAAAGTCCCCAGCCAGTTTTCTTCCTCCCTGTCCTGTGTGTTAAGGCTGAAGCATGGACCCGAGCCACCCTAGCTCACGTGTGTTCTTTCTCATAAACACATAAAGTGAAAGATGAGACCAAGCTGAAAAAACTGCAAACACTTGAACAGTGGCTTACAAACATCAATCCATAGACCTAAACTGAGCTGCCTACCTCAGAACAGTATGGGAAGAATTTTTAAAACAGAGATTCATGTGCCTCCTACTCAGAGATTTTGGTGTGATGTTTCTGAAGTAGAGGACTAGAGATCTGTGTTTTGAAAGTATCTTTATTATTGATGCATGGCCACCATGCATGACAATGGTGTGTCATGACCGGCATCAAGGTTAGCACACATTAATGACAAAGCCTCCCACGATGGACAGTGCAGCCTGGTAGGACTTGGGACCTGAAGTGGGATTGAGTTTGAATTACTAACAAGATGTAAGACTTTGGTAAACTTATGTTACGTCTCTGAACTTCAGTTTTCTCAACTGTTAAAGGGGTTTAATAATGCCACAATCATACTATATAAATTGTGACTAAAGCCCCGGCATAGAGAAAAGAGTTCAACAAATAGGAATATAGGGGGCATGTGCGTCAGAGAAAGATACAAGTCTACTTATAAAGAGGTAACAGTTGCAATGACTTCCATACCAGGGAAGAACAGCATTTGAAACCGTACTGTGTCTTTGTGGTCTTCTCCCTACTATGGGCCTCAAAAATTACTGTAATTCTTAGGCTGGGTTCACTGCCACTGCCGCTACTAGAAAGAGCCACAAGAGGGAGCATTTTGCCCCAGTCTAATACTTCGAATTTAGCCACAATTCTTTAAGGAAGAAATGAAGAAAAGTCAGAATCCATAGTCTGGTCCATGAATCTGTTGAGCTGCAGACTTGGGATGGGGGCAAATCAACATCCCCTGAGTAAAGAGCAGGCTTCTCTAAGGCCAGGTGGTCACTGAGAGCAGGTGGCCCCCTGTACATCCCATCGTGGGGCTCCTTGGCATCCAGCTTCTGGAAAAAGCTCTCTTCGCATCAAGCAGGACCTACACCACTTCCCTCTCTGGCCCAAGTGCTTCAGCTCTCAGGCCCCAGGCTTTTAAGCGCAGGTGTAAAAGCTGGCGCTGAGCCCTCTCACTGCCACTTGCCTGCTGTGCAATCCCGGGCCCATCGCTCACCTCTGAGAGCCTATCCGCTGACCTACAGGACCATCTGTTTCTAGGAGTAACAGGACACTAAGTGAACCAATCTATGTGGAAGTGCTTTGTAAATGGAAAGCACCACAAGAATATCACACATTCCTGCCACCATTGGTACTTAGTGCGAGGGCTCAGTCCAATTTGGGGGGCATCCTACCCAATGCCTTGATTTTCCTGTGAACTATCACCCTACTTGCTTTCTCCTCAATCACCCTTGAAAAAAAACCAAAGGTTCTTCTGCCTCTCAAGTTTGAGTAAGCGATGTTTATAAACATGCCAAAAAGCCCCTTTGGTCACATCTGTCCTACCTGTGCGCTGGGAAAGCTGAATTTCATGACAGGAAGGTTCACACTTAAGAAAGGGAATCCTTGGGTCAGAAAAGTGATCCTGCTATACCTTGCTAGGAGTTGCCAAAGGACTTCTGAGGATAAAGGGTGGGGGGTATCATTTGATTCTTGACCAATGAAGAGATACTTGAGGTAGAAGTTAAAAGAGTTCTGACTTCTAGAGTTGCCACAAGCTTGGGAAGAAGGAAATCAGACTTCACTATGCCTCAGCTTCCTTTTCTGAAATTGAGATAACAGCAACCAACCCTCCTTCCTATTCCACAGGGCTTTCAGGAGCATGGCACGAAATAATGAAAATAATGCTTAGCACCTCCTATTTGACAGATGCGGGTTTCAGTATTTTACACTTAAGTCCTCAGAACAAACCTGTGTGGTAGGCACTGCTACGTCTATTTTAGCAATTAGGAAATCAACCATGAAGGAATGATAGCTTTTCAAACTGCTTATTGATGGTTATTGTGATTGAATGTAAATGCCCAGGCCATTTATACTTCTGCCCTCTTGCCACACCTTGTGAAGATGTAGCTTTTACTAATCAGTTGATAGACTGTCGCTTGAGCTGACATCCCTGGGTTCCCCTAGAGTGGGGCCCTTTTCAACAGCACATAAGTGAAGTGGCACAGGGGACAACCTCTTATACAGTTTAAATACTTGGATACTTGAAGAGTTCTATTATGAGAGGTTGCAACCTGCCCACTGATAGTATCTTTCAAAATGCTGGTGTCCTTCCTTCTCCCGACCATCCCACTCATTTTCCTCAGTTGTCTTCCAGTTCTTCTCAAAAGCACTCCGAAGCACAGTGAAGCTCTTAAATCCGGTGTGTTACCCTCCAGTGCCTGCGCCACAGCTGCGTGCAGTTGTCAGAGTGACCCTGTGGGTGCACTCTCCGTCAGCCCGGGCACTCGCCCTATGCAGCAAAGCAGAAGTTAGCGGCTCTGGGTGCTGGACCTGGGAGCTTCCCTTCCGACTCCCTGCTGTGATCGGCCAACCTCCCACCCACAGATCCGATCCATTCCATTCATGGAAGATGCCCAAAAGTATGGTAAGCACCTCTTTGTAACAGTGAAAATTCTCTTGAGAATCATCATGAGAACAAACAAGTGTTGAGCACTTGTGTGTCAAGTATGGGGCTAAACAGGTGTTGTTTGTCTGCCTGTCCTTTGTGCTATGATATTGCCATTTTACAGTTAAGGCCTAAAACTTGTAAGATTTGAGAAGAAACAGGAGGGTGGCATGAACATGCGGAAACGAAAGAAAAAAGTATGCGACCATGAAACGAATGCTTAGTCTCAGAGATGAGAGACTCAAAGAAAAGGATAGATTAAAACCTAAAAAGAAAGAAAAGAAAGATCCCAGTGCTCTAAAAGGAAGAGAAGTCCCCCAGCATCCTTCCTGCTTATTTTTCCAATACACAGCCGGGCCCACCTTATCATATCCTGGTTGATACCAACTTTATCAACTTTTCTATCAAAGCCAAGTTAGACTTAGTACAATCAATGATGGACTGTCTGTATGCCAAATGTATCCCTGTATAACTGACTGTGTAATGGATGAAACTGAGAAATTGGGACAGAAGTATCGAGTGGCTCTAAGGATTGCCAAGGATCCACGACTTGAACAATTACCTTGCACACATAAAGGAACCTCCACAGATGATTGCTTAGTGCAGAGAGTAACTCAGCACAAGTATTACATTGTGGCCATGGTTGACTGGGACCTTAACTGGAGAATTCAGAAGATCCCTGGAGTTCCTATCATGTACACTTCTAACCATAGATACAACATCGAGTGGATGCCAGATTATTATGGAGCCCTTCGTTTCTAATTCTTACAACACAGAGTTCCTCTGCCTTCCTCCAATCACCTTTCTGTTTTCAGTTCATTGAATGTGCTATAGCATGAATTATTATTCACCTATTTGCTCCATTATCAGCTGAGCATGGTTAAATACATTCATTTTTTAATGTTTTTTGAAAATGGTAATTTGTCTGCTTTAAAATTTGTTGAGTCTTTTTATAAATTAAGTGCTCCAGTGCTTGTTCACATAATTTCATTTACTCAACAAACATTTAAATTTATGCTACAACTTAGTAGCATACTATGTTCCTGTTCTCAAGACACTTACAGAGAAGAAAAAGACATATAAATGAACAAATGGCATCAAATAAGTCGGGCATGGTGGTACCCACCTGTTAATGCCAGCACTTGGGAGGATCACTGCAAGATCTAGGCCAGCCTGGGCTACAGAGTGAGTTCAGAGCCAGCCCAAATTATATAGTGAGACTGTCTCAAAAAGAAAAGGAGAAGAAAAGAAAAGAAAAGATGTGGGCTTCCCTTTACAGGAACAACCCAGAAGAATGTGTGAATCGTTTTCACTCTTAGCCCTTTGGCTACAAGTTCTAGCTGCAAGAGAGGCTGGGAAAGAGTCTCCAGTCCAAGGACCCAACTACATGCTTTATTACTGTGGAAAGGGGGCCATGAGTACTTTTCGGTGTTTGTTTGCAGAGACATAAAATCACATGGCTTGATTGTACTTGACCTGTTCAGATGTCTGCTGGGACATTTTTATGACTAAAACATAGAACTCATGGGGAGATATCCTGTACCCACATTGGAGAGGACCTTACATGGCATTTCAAAGGATTTGGACTTGATCCTGAGAATTCTAAAAAAACAGGAAGAATCTAAATACTATAAAAAGATTGATGAGTTTGAATGTATTAAAATTATAGATTTCTGTGGAAGCTGTTTTGCTCCTTCACATGACAAGAAACTGATCAGAAGATTTTCTACCATATGTATTCAAGGGTATGGGGAAACAGATATTCATGGAGTTTTTAAAAATGTTCTGATTTTATTTTTTTATTAATACATAGTTTTCATATATAGAGAGAACATTTATCATAAGGCATTTGTTCCTGTACATAATATATCTTAATTCTTTTCTTTTTCAACTCTTATCCCCTCCATCAACCCTGCTCCCCTCCCCATCTACACAAGCTTTGTTTGCATTTTTCACTTTTATTCTCTGTGGGTGTTCATGCTGACGAGTGCAAACAGGCATAACCATTTTAGACTGCTGTTTGAAAGGATGCATTAAAATAAAAATTACTGCTATCCTGTGGGAAAAAGATTATAAGATTGTAGGGACTGGCAGTGTGATTTATTTATTTATTTATTTATTCATTATTGGTATCAGGAATCAAACTCAGGACCTTGAGATTGCCACACAGGCACTTATGCTGCTGAGCTATATCCCTGGTCCATGGGAGTGTAGTTTAGTGGTAGAATGCCTACTTAGCACACACAAGGCCCTGGGTTTAATCTCCACACACACAGATACACACACACACACACTCACACACACACACACACACACACACACACACACACAGAGCATGATTCTAGAGAAGGGATCAGCCAGGCACCTGTTATTATACATAGTTTTATTAGCACACAGTCTTGCCCAGTTGGATAGGTATTGTTTATGGCTGCTTTTGCACTGCAGTGGCACAGCTGAGTAGTTGGAATAGAGATCATGTGAACATGATCCAAGCCAGAAAGATTTATTGTGTATCCTCTGAGAGTTAGCCAATCCCTGTTTTGGAGGCAGGCTGCCTGCCTGTTTTGCGTGCCTTATCATCTGTGTGACCTTGAAAATCTGACTCCACTTCATTGGGCTTTGAGTTCCACATCTATAAATTGGGATAATCCTAGAACCTACATCATAGGATTGCTGAGGACGGAGTTAAAGTGTAACCCCACACACAAATGCAACGATTGCATCACCAAAGAACTGGTTTAGATGGAACTTCTGCTTCACCCCAAGTGTACTGAATTAGAAATACTGGGGCCAGGCCCTGCAGTCTGTACTTTAACAAGCTCCAGGTAATTCTGAGACCCACTAAAGTCTGAGAACCAGACAACAATTTAAACTCATTGTCCATAGTAAATGCTAGATAAACATTCTCGATTACAGTATTGTTCTTTGAGATTGATATTTAATCTCTATGTTTTGTGGACTTGTCTTTGAAAATATAGCCATAAATTCTTGAGCTAATTAGTAGGAAGAATAACATTTGGCTTTTCTTTGGCATCACTATTTGATTGGTTGAAAATTTTCTACAAAGGGGGTTGTTTTCCTGGGATCTAAGAAGCAGGGATGGCTCAGAGTACAAGGGTGAAGCTCAGGGAATCCTTGAGTAGCATGAACTTATAAGCACATTTTTGTGTGTACTTTGTGCTTCTTTTTGATTTATAGATGCTCCAACGTTTTTTTCATGAAGATTCCCCAGTATTTTAAACACTATTACTCTAAATCTGTGGTAGCAAACTTTTTAGAGACTGAATGCCCAAACTGCAACCCAAAACCCACTTATTCGTTGCAAAGTACCAACACTGCAATTAAACCTGAATACTGAGATTTAATTTAGAAAAAAATAATGTATACATTAACTTCTCTTGTTTTGAAAGAAAAAAACAATAACCCACATGCCATAGGTTCGCCACCAAGGCTTGGAAGCACAGACACCACAGCTGAAGGTAAAGGACTCCAGGTGCCACGCTGCTGGGATGGGGTACAGGTGGTGGACCTTACCCATCTGTGGAAGGAGGGGCACAGGACAGCCTCCTCTGCACTTTTCTCAATTCCCCCTTCCCTGCATTTGCCCCTGGATTCTCTCTGCCTTGCTCCTCCCAGGAATATTGTTTCTCTTCTCCCAGCTGCTAAAGAAAATGGGGTAGACAAAACTCTGCATCCCATCATGGAGATGGTTGTTTAATCTGAGATGAGTGTTACATTACTCATTGCTCTGAGCCCTCTTTGATCCACCAACATTTGCTTCTTTTATCCTCACGGAGTGCATACATTAGTGCCCTGAATGCTTCCCAGTCTTGTTGTCTTTTAGATGCTGTCAGAGATTATTTACTTGGAAAAGCCGATGGATATCTTGTTTAACATCAAAATAATTACTATTTGGTTGGCCTGATAGTTTATTTACCCTTTCAGTATTTTTATATTTACATCAAAAGAACATTGCTAAAATTATATTTTGTCTGTTAAAATAAACAGGGTATGACAACCTTTTTTAAAAACTCAATTTTTCTATTTGATGAGTTGGTTTACTAAGATAGTTAGAAGATAAAGGAACCAAGTGAGAATGGTCAATTGAATTGAAACATACAGCTGCACGCTCTTTATTTGTATAAAAGCTGGAATGAGGCATTAAACATGTTTTAGACGATGGAGGCATAAACAGTACTTAAGGACAAGACATTAGCCTCAGTTTCAAATTCCAGCTTTGCTACTTCCTAGTTGAGTGAACCATAGTCTAGCTTGCCACTCTCTCTGAGCCTCAGTTTCCCCACCACTAACATGGATGTGAGTGTTGTAAGACTTCATATGCATAAGTATCTCGGCATATGCAAATACTGTTCCAGTTTGGGCTATTATTTAAATAAGTGTAAGTTTTAAAGTAATTCTGCAAGTTTGAAATGGGAGAGAGGGCACAGTTCTGTAACTGTATGAGGGACCTAAAGACCTAGAATGAGCCTCCAGGAGCAATCATCTTTCAACACCTCTGGCCCAGTGGCTACCTTTGTCTGTTTTCTGAATCAGGAAGCCTCCTAAATCCCAAAGCCCTGTCCACTGTCCTTACAATGAGCAGGAATATCTACTCCTGTTTCTCAGCTGAGCTTACCTGGAAAGGTGTTAAAAAGTAAGATCTAATGGAAATAATGCGTCCACTGTTTGTCTTTTCAGGGACTTACCGGAAGACAGTTTGCCTTTTCAGAAGTCTCTCTAGTCACAGGTTTTTATTCACTTCCATTTAGCAATTTTTAATTAAGCTCTCTCCTTGAGCATAGAAGTTGAGGGGAGAAAAGCTCTCCCAGCAGGTGATAGCCACTAAGCTGTTTTGAAAGAGCCCAAGTGGGTGGGGATTCTGCAACTCAACCTCTGCAGGTAATTCTTCTGGTTATTTTGACTTTATTCTTACATTATGTTACTTCTTTTTTCTTCTTGCAACTACAACTTTCTATCTAAATAAATATGTATTACTGGATGCTAGTTTATGAATTCAGTCAAATCAAATTATTTCTAATTGCTCTTCAGCAACTTTGCTAGCTAGTTGGTAAAATAAATGTATTGGTTTAATCTCAAGGTTCTCAAGTCTATAGTGGCTAGTGGAAATTTGTCTTTCTATATGATCTTGTTTCTTAGAACACTTCTCCCCACCTTCAGGGAAATAAATGCATTTGTAGGTTAGGGTCTCAGGCTGGGGGTTTGTTAGAAGTGTGTGAGGCTTTTGAATCTCCCTTTCTGCCGTGGAGAAATAGATCAGGTGATGCAATCAGAACTGGCGAGAATGCTATAAGGCCCATTATACTACCTGGAGGTAAGGCTGAAAGGGGCCAACTCTTAACTTCCCCAAATCACCTAATAGGAGTCTAGGGGCCCCACAAAAGACACACTTTGGCCTGCACGGATCAGATTCCATGCACTATTTCTTGGCCCACACGGCAGGTATGACAGATCCCTTCTGTGCTGTAAATTCTGTGTGTGTATCTGGCACAAAATATCTGGAAATTAAAAAAATTATTACATCACTAGAAATTTCAAAAATATCAGCATTCAAAAGATTGAGATGTACCAAATACCAGGCTACAATTTAAGTTGAGTACTGTCGTAACAACAATTTCATTAGAGTAAAATAAAAGTGTCATGTTGGAATGTAATTCTGAGAACAGGACATCAGAGGCCTTTGAGGCTTCTTCTGATAATAACACCTTCTAATATTAAAGATGACAATTGGCAAACAAACAAAAAACAACCTTAAGTATAGGATGTGGCACAATGGAAATACACTTCTGACCCGAATATAAAGTAGCAATTTGGCGATATCTAGAAAACTCAAGTGTGTCTAAGTCTATGATTTACATACTCCATGTCTAACAGATATATCTTAGGAAAAAATCTCATACAAATGTCCAAATAGACAAGCAGAATGTTGTTCTCTGCGATTGGTTTTCACAGTCAAATACTGAGAAACAACCTGAATGTTTATCAATAGAGCAATATACAAACTACTATGTGTTCATATAATGCAATGCAGCCATCAAACTGAGCTGCATGTATCACCGTGGATAAATGCTGGAAACAATGATGAGAGAAAAAACCAGGTTCCTGAGGGATGCATGTCTGGTATAATGTCATTTAGGTGGCAGTTAAGACTATACAAAAATCCATACATACCCAATGCTAAGATTAAAATACAGAAGAAAAGGATACACACTGATTTCACAAGAATGGTGTTTGGGAGGATGGGAATCAAGTCAGGGAGGAATGAAAAGAAGATACAATTGCATCTATAAAAACTTAGGACACAAGGGAAATAGATCTAAAGAAAGCATGGTAAATATTACTACTGTGGTAAGCACAGGGATATTTTTTACATCCCCTGAGTTTTTTATGTATGTCTTCTTTTACAATGCTCATAGTGTAGCCAGATGGGGCAACTGAACTTTCACTCAGTTAATGCCTCTGTATAGACTCCTTGATGGCAATTAGCATCTTTAATTCCGCAATCCTAGAGAAGCTTGGATTTCAGAAAAAGTACTTTTTTTCTAACAAATTCTTTCTGCCCTCAAGTTCACTCATTCAGAGAACTGAAAGTTATTTCCAAGTTGAACTAACTCATTTATGTCTGAACAGAATTGCTTCTTTGCCTGTAGCTCATATTCCTCTTAGTTATTTCTTCTGTCCCCAAGGGTGTCATGATACCTCTCCTTCTAGTTTCATTAGCTAATTTATGAAGGCACTGTTTGTTCCTTTATCCAGATCATTAATAATTCTGTCACATGTTTCCCTCTGATTCCCTTAGTTTCTGATTAAGCCTACTCAGAGAAGAAGAACCCTTCTCAGCAGTGACACCAGAATTGTTCAGAGAATCATCCATTCTCTCACTCACCTCTGTGCTTTCTCAAGGTAAAAACAAAAGCCTGAAGAAAATATTATATAATAAAAATGAATTTATTGTTCTTGTTTAACCCAACTATGCACCTACATCTTCTCTGTAGTCAACTCGAACTCTGAGAAATTTACCTCTAATATAAAACATTAGATCAAGATTAACTAAGTGGAGAAACCAACATTTGAATTCTCATCAGTTTAAAAAGTAATAAATAAAAATCTTCAAGGACAATAAAAGCAATAGATAAATAGCCACAAACATACTAAATAGACAGAAATAACAAAATTTAGAGCTTGCGATATTTACAATTCTCAGTCTCCTTCTATAGTCCACTCCCTACAAGTAGTGTTAGCCTGAATGTTGAAAAATGTAGGAAGAGGAAATCTGTAGCACAGTGGATAGTCATAAGTCAAAAGCATACTGTCAGTTCATAGCAGGCAAAGTCAAAATTTTTGAATTATGGGAAGAACCCAGTTTCTGTTATATATGCCTCCATAATTTTATAAGCATGCTCATTCATGATAAATTATTATTATTGCAGAGCAGATGGATGAATCTCAATCATTATACTATAATGGAAGATTAAACATTTTCTTAACTTCTATTCATCAAATTAGGTCTTCATACTCACAACAAAGGACAATGCTTCAATGTTATCATTAGGGATTTTTAAAATATAACTTAAGCGTGAAGCATAATAAGACATGATTAATGTACTGGCAGAAGTAAATACTAAACAACACATATTAGCATAGAGTTTTCAGTTCTCCTATTTGGTGACTTCTCAGCCCATGAGGAATTGTGTCAAAGAGAAATTCCCATAAAACTCATTTGATCTTTTTCTGTTGGGTGTTTTCAGCTAAATCTTTTCCTGTGAAATATTACTTATCCCCTAAAGCTGTGGGAAGTTTGCTAGGAAAGGAGAGGAAGCTAGTACCTGTTAACCTCCAACAAGAAGAAAGTTTCTATTTTGGTTGAGTTTTTGTCACATTTAATGAACTGAAAGATGTAGAAGAGAGTTGAAACAAATCTCACAATCAATGCCTCTCTTGTGCATCCTTCTCCAATGTGCAAAACTGCCCACTACTACTCCAAATTCCAATATATATCCAGTCTTTACAACACCTGAGAAGACAGTTCCACACCCTCCTCCAAGAATGCATTTCAACACTTACACTCATTGTAGAAACATTCAGTGTAAAAGAACTGTTGAAGAACTGACAGCAGAAAGAAAAACTGTAGAGTGGAACAAAGAGCACTAACCTTGGAGTTACTTAGTGCACTTGACCTTGGGACCCAAGGTCAAGCTCCAGATCTTTCACTTTATAGACCAATGTGCATCCTGTTTAGTCTCTTTTTTAATTCTTTTACTTTTAACATTTATTGCCTTCTCTAACCAGACACACATGAAACCTTTTGCATACAGCGACTCAGTTAATTCCCTCAAAAACCTCTCTCCACTGCATGGCGCTAATTCCTTCTCACTTCCACTGTTGTTGTCTTGCTAATTTATAAACAATTGGAATACAACAAACTATGAAGACTTCAAAAAAAAGTGCATTAGTTAACAGCTGTCATGAATTATTGCTAGCTTTAAATAGCTAGCAATAGTTAACTGTTTGAAAACATAATAAAGAACATTAAATATCAATGACTGTGCATAGCACACCATTTATTAGCCATGGTGTTTCTCAGCTGGTCTATGTGCTATGATTTCTAATATGAAAACAAATTTTCAATAACAAATTTTCCTATCAACCCAATAAAATTTTGGAGGTAACTTTTCAGTCAATAAAGTAGGGTGCTATGTGGGGGAAGAAAAACAATGCTTCAAAGATACTAGACACACCAGCTGGGTATGTGACCTCAGCTACACCAGGGGCTGAGGCAAGATGAGAAAGCTCAAGGTCAGACTAGGCAACTGAGCAAGACCCTGTTGAAAATAAAAAATAAAGTCATGTGTGGTGGTCCACACCTATAATCCCAGTGCTCTGGGAGTTAAAGGCGAGTTCCAGCCCAGTTTAGGCAATTTAACAAGTTAGTGAAATGTTGTCTCAAAAAAAAAATTTTTTTTTTTAATTTTAGAGGACTGGGGATGTAACTCAGTGCAAAGTCCCTGGGTTTATAGTACTGCAAAAAATAAGATAAAATAATTAAAAATAAAAAGAATTGTGGGTGTGGCTCATTGGTGGAATGTTTGCCTAGCATGTGTGAGGCCCTGGGTTCAATCTCTAGTACTGCAAAATATGAAATGAAATTAAATGAAATGAAACAATAGCTAGACCTGGTAATAGTTCTGTGCTTTCTTTACCTTACAGAAAGGAGCTTGCCTCACACAGTAAGAAATATAACTTTTCAACGTTGTGTAAGAAAGTAGGAGGATGTTGTTGAAATGTTTGCAGTGCTGGAGTAATTACTCCTACTTCTTAACCCTGAAGTAACTCAAACATGTATCTATGACTTTTTGGTCATAATTCAGAAGTCATGTTAGATCCTGAAGGACTCTGAGCCATCCTTTCCTGCATGACCACTGAAATGAACTATAACTTCAGAAACTATGAAAAGATGGGCTACAACCTCATTTTTCTCATTTTTCTTTCTCTTCAACCTACCATACACATGTGTGCATATTCATACTCAGTTTGGGCTTGAGATTAAAAATTTCTGTCTAAGCTAAAATTAAATCCTTGTACAAATTTCATTGGTTTTATACTTGGAAGAAGAGATGAAAGATTTTCCTCAACAAACAGTGAAAATTCTTGGTCACAAATTAGATGTTTGTGTAAGGAACACAGCCAGATTCTGATGTGACAGGGCAGAACGCAGGCTTGGAGGCAGAGCCAGACAGAGATGGGAGGTCACATGTTAGGTTGGTGGGGGACCCAGTAAATAAACTTATTGTCAGAGAAACTTAGGGACCAGTAATTTAAAGAGGCTGGTTACAGAAGAGCATGTACAATATGCCCTCATTCTACAAACACACTCCCATCCATATATACACATATGCTGATCTAGAAGCATGTGAGCTAAGGTATAAACAGAGGAGTAGGAACATTCTTTTCATTTGCTTATTTTTATGTGTATATTCTAATTTTATTCAGTATACAACACTGAGTTTTATAATAATGGAAGATTTCACTAAAGTGCTAATTTGTTTTAAAATGGGTAGCTTCCTCCACAGATCTGTCTTGCTTTGCCATCGCATCCTCTGATGTCCGCCTCAGCCTCATCGATAGGGAAAGCTGGAGTCCTCTCTGGTTTTGACTGTTGGAGAGGAACCACCGGCATCAAAGAATGCTGACGGGGTGTAGGTACTCTGTCTCTTCCCTGTCCTCCCTGTACACAGACACACAACACACATATGCACACACACATACGTGCCCCCCACACATAGAGCACTACCTCTAACAGACACCTAATACTGATTGTAAATTTTACTACCCTTTAGCTCTGTGGCCTACACCTGTTTTCACCTCATATTCTTCAACTGTTTAATGATGTTCATAATACTTACCCAAAAGGTATGTTGAATGAATTAAGTGAGAAATATGTGTGAAAATATGGTAGATTCTCCTAAAAGGTAGGACCACCAAAACCATAATGCTTACACCATTCCATTTACAGCAAAAGTGTTTCTGCTGCATTACTTAAGTGCTCATGTGGCATTTATGTGTGGAAATTCTTGCCCATGGCTGCTGACAGTTGGAACCCCAAGTCTCCAGGTCTATCGGAGTTGTAGCCTTAGTGTACTTTCTCACCTACGAGGACTACTGAAGCAGTGAACAGGAGGCAACCAGATGGCACGTGGAAAGTTATCCACTTTATTATCGCCAAGGAATAGGGAACTGTTTTCTGATATTCCGACAAGAATGGAGATAGGAAAAAATGTTAAGAATAAAATGCTATTATTTCAATTCACAACTGGAAGGGCTGGGGATTTAGCTCAGTGGTTTAAGTGCCTGCCTGACAGGCTCAAGGTTGTGAGTTCGATCTCTGGTACCAAAAAAAAAAAAAAAAAAGATCTAGAATAAATTCACAACTGGAGAGAAAACACACAGAGGTCTTGGTTTTGCCCTGTAAATACTATAATATTTTAAACATGCCACAGGAGATGATTGCAGAGTTTTTCTGAATCTGATGCCAAGAATCTACTGTTCTCACCAACTACTCCAGGTCTCCTCTGTTAGCAAAAGTGTCCACCAATATCTGCCATAGACTTGCCAAGAATGCGGTCAGCAGAGAGTAGGTGAGAGAGGAGGCTGATTTTGTGGCTGGTGGCCAGGTGAAAGTCTTGGGAGCTGAGACAAGTTTAAAAGATTACTTTAGTGAAATACTCCAGCATGTACACCGTAAATCACAGTCTCTGCTATGAAACTTTCAGCAATGTCTGCATTGTTCTCAAATGCTCTAATGCAAATGGGTTCTCTGTGATAAATATAAGAAAGTGTCTTGGGTTAATCCTCTGTGTATGGGTCACTTAACTCTGGGTGAATTTAATGGCCTACTTAGTCTCTCAGTCAAGCCAGCCTTGGTTTATGCCAGCTGTTCACAATGTGACACAAACACTTTCTTCCCTCATAAGACTTACTTCCCTCAGTTAACCAGCAAGGTCACATGTTCAATGATGTTATCAACTTAAGAACTATCAGACTTACCCAATTCTCTGCCACCCACTCAGCCCAAAGTGTCCCCCCATCCCCTTCCTTGAAACAGAGACCTCCTGAGCTTTATTCTTGCCCTTTGTACTTGGAAAGACTGACCCATTAAGCCTCCAGAATGTTCCAAAGAGGCCCTGTGAGCATTTGATATAATACTTAATCATTTAGAAACTGTTTCTCTCGTCTCTTTTTTTCTTTTAAATTTCAAGAATAACTATCACTATTCTCAGCATTGCTTTTGAGTTTTAACAAACCCTTATCTCTAGTCAAGAAAATTCTAAGAGTTCATGTCACTCTTCAGAACTAGTTTTAAGTCCCTACTACTATAATATAAAGGGTTTGATCTAATATAATTTGATAAAACAAACAGAAAGTTCTCTAGGTTTCTCAATCAGAAAGAAATTTAATTTAGGGAATTGGATTCTCTCTAACAATGGAAAAGCCTAAGAGGTAAAAGTCAGGGTTAGAAGACTGAGTTATAAAATCCATTAGGTCACCGTAATACACAGATGTTTCTGCTACCACCACTGCTGTTGCTGCTTCCTCGTTCTCAGGGAGATGGTGGACCTGCTATAGAACGTGGAGTCTTACTTCCTCCAATGCAGGGAGAGAACTGCCACCTACTACCTGCCTTCCAAACTGTACATAAGTGCATGTAAAACATAGAATCCAGCTGCACAGCAATCCAAACAGTACAACTTTTAGCTTTCCAACTTCCAAACAAATGGAGGAAGTTGAAAGAGCTGATCCTTCCACCATAACTAGTGTAAAATGTGGCTTTCCATAAAATTCAGTGCAAAAAACTGAAACTGCTGTAAGTTTCTTGATCACTGGATGATTCAGTATAAGAAAGTGCTTTCTTTGAAAAAATGGAATATAAAATGTATTCCATTCCATAACAAAATAGAATGCTAATAATTATTAACTTTGAGTGATGGGTAGATGAGACTTTATTACTCTGTTCTGT